>PVKE010009808.1:32500-43896 GCA_004027555.1 Craseonycteris thonglongyai | reverse complement strand
ACTGTATATACTGCTTTGTGGCTTATGCCAATAGCTATATCATCTTCCCTTCTCTCTCTCCATTTTTTTTACTTTACTCTGAGTTCATCTTCCTCCACAAGTTTTGTAAATCTCTTTTGTTCTATCCTTCTGCTTTCTATTTATTCTGCCGTTGAGCTCTCTTCTTAACTATTTCTCTTACTCATCTCTATCTCTAGTTTTCTACTTTTTAAAAATCAGGTAACCGCTTAAAGATCTTTTATATTCTCTTGGGAAAAAACAAGTCAGTTTGCACACAAAATTCCTCATCCCCAGTTTATGCTTTCTACTTTGTATGTCATGTTTTCTTCCATGAATTATTCAGGTTTTCTCCTAACCCACCTTTTGATTTTGAGCTTGGACAGATTTGTTTACTGAGATTAACTGTTCCCAGTTTTTTTGACATAAATTGCTACTTAATTTTTCCCAAGAAGACTAAAGAAGAAGAAGAATTGTATATTTTATATATATATAATTTTATATGTGGCATGTATTATATACTTTGTATATATACATATAATAAAGTTACTACATATGTGCTACATAAGCATATTTAATATGTATATGGATACTATACTTATATAGGTGATATGTACATACATATTTATATAACATGTAGTATTACATGTAATACTGTTTGTATTTGGAAAATTGCAGAAATAACAAAAAATTGTTGAGTTTTATTGCATGTAAAAGTTTATTTTGGTTATTTCTTTAGTAGGGTGTTCTCTGTAATATTTTTTTTTTCCTGTTCTTCAGAACAATTTTGAACCATTGGTTCTTATAATTAATATTTATTTTTGAATATCACATAATTTAACATTGCAATAAATAAAAGTACTTATAAATGAAGATGCATATTGTTTTCTTTAGAAAAATAGAAGTATTAATGTTCCATTTATATATAATATATATTTGTGCATATCATGTAAATATATGTGTGTGTATGTATATATATATATTTATATGTGTGTGTGTGTGTGTGTGTGTGTGTATATATATATATATATATATATATATATATATATATATGATTAGACATTTATTTGTAGGTTCCCGATAACACTGTAGACCTCTGTTGTATTTCCTTTATCACTTAAAAAAATATTTAAATAGCTTTATGAATGACTTCTTATCACTACTTATATTTTACAAATATCATCTGGTAAGGCTACTAAGTGACTGTTTATTTTAAGATTGAGTTTGTGGAATGTCATACATATTTGGGGATAAATTTATTACTGTTTTAAGATTTTATTTAGAATTTTGTTAGAGATACTTTGAACCTAAAACATGGTATTAGATACTGGCATTTAGAAAAATTATTAATGTCTTTTTTCATTGTCATTTGAGTTTTATCATTTGATTTGTAATATTAAATTGTTACATATAACTTAAATTTATAAGCTTATGAAAAACAAATATATGGCCATTGAATGAGATAATAGTAAGTGTTGACTTTGTACGTAAGTAGAACTTTTTTTTAAGTTTCAGTTACGTGGTTTTTGTGCTACACTCTGCAATTTTGACTTTCCATTAGGGCGCCTTTTAAAGTCAATTTACTATGAAGAACTAGATCTGCGTCATCTTGAGCTGAAAAGAAATAATATAAAGAAGACCTAGGAGAGTGATTAAAAAATTTTTTTTACATTCAAAAAATTAAAGGGTAACATATTTGATTATATAAAATGTATTTTCCAGATCATTTATAAATGGCTCAAAGGTTTAAAATAAATTTTTAGACAAAAAGGTGTCCCTTTAGATTTTAAAATCGTTTTAATAATTACTGTTGGAAATGAATAATGTGTCATGAAGCTCAACCTTTGATATTTTTAATTGCTCTTAATTCCATATTCACATTTTTGTTTTCTTAGAATTTTAGTTAATATTTTAAATTTGTTCTAATCTGTCAGTGTAACTGTTATTTTTTATGGGATATTAGTTGTAATTCCTAAGTGATTTACGTGTAGGTATAGTTTATTTTAAGAAAATAAAACAACACATTTTGTTTTTCTGAACTTGTCAAATGCACACATACATACAAACAGTCCAGAAAGCATCCAGCCATGTAACCATTCTCCTTATATTGACAACAGCTGAATTTTTTTCCAATCCTTGTATATCTCATTATTATACCTTCCTTATGCTGATTTAGAGAGTAAAGTAAAAAGAATTAAAGTAGTTATCAGTATTAAATCTCATTTGTATTGCAAGAGGGCTAAATTCTTACGAGAATGTAAGGTTAGCATAGTGTCTTGGAAAATATAAAAAAAAATTTAAATGAAAATTAATTATGATACCAATTCTGAATAGTTTGGTGTTTAAATAAATTTTTGTTTTAAAAAACGGAATTCTCCATTCCTGTTCTATAGGCTATTCACTCTGTGGCTTGGCATCATGAAGGAAAACAATTTATTTGCAGTCATTCAGATGGCACCTTGACTATATGGAATGTGAGGGCCCCTGCTAAGCCTGTACAGACAATCACTCCACATGGTAAGAATGTATCACTTTTAAACATTACCTAAGTTGTGATGAGCAATAAACTGTTTTGAGGTTGGGATTGTATTAATTGTTTTGCTTGTTTTGTTGTTGTTTTTTTTAAAGATTTATTTATTGTTTTTGACACAGAGAGAGAGAGAGACAGATACAGAGTCAGAGACAGAGAGAAGGGGGAGGGCCCAGAGCAGTCTCCATAGTTGCACAACATTGATTTTTCCACATAGTTTCATTCCACAGGTGGGCGGGGCTGCACAGGGCAGGAACTGGGCCAGGGTCTCGCCCCAGTGAGAACTGAACTGGGGGCACTCCCCAGTTCAGCACATGGGTCCGCACGGGCTGGGGCCAGGATTTGATCCTCGGTCCCCAGGGCTGCAAAGTGAGTGCCTAACCCACCGAGCCATCCTGGCTTCCCCTACTTGTTGTTTTTGAGGATATGGATGGGTCTTCATTTTGAGGGAACTAAAAATAATTACACATATAGAAATATGTGTAACAGCCATGTAATACAACCTCAAATTAACTATGTTTACAGTTTACACTAGAAAATTTGAGAAAATGTTAAAGTATTTTCTGAATGTTTCACTAGTAGTTCAAAAAGTAAATAATTTTGTGAGTAATATAGGACTTACTTTAAGCTTTTGTCATCTTAAAATTATTGTTTGCCCATTGCTAATGTGTATATAACAGTTTATTGAAACACTTGGAGCTCTACACAAGGTAATTTTATACATTAAACTATTGTGATGAGGAATCCCAATATCACCCCCTAGTTTGATAATTCACTAAGATGGCTCAGCAAAAGGATGCAAAGCAAAATCAGTAAACAGAAAAGGCATATGGCATGAAGCCAGGAAGGAACCAAGTTAAAGCTTCCAAGAGTCACACAGGACATACTTAATCCCCCTAACAATGAGTTATTACCACATGTGTGAAATATTTTCTACTAGATACAGTCACCTGAGCCCAGTTCTGCAGATTTTTATTGTAGTTAATTTGTAGGTACCTTCTACTTTAGAACATATTCAAATTTCAGACTCCCAGAGGAAAAGCAGGGGTTCTTCATAAGCCACAGTGTTTGAACTGACAGCTCAGGCACAGTGTACCACCCTTACCAGTCTGGGAACGGTGAGAGCTATCTGAAAGCTGTTACCAGATGCCAACCAAAAGCTAACCTTGCAAGCTGACCTTTCTAGACATAGCAGTCTCAGGCCTGCTTTGTTCGTTCTTTTCTGTACAAGTAGTGTTTACAAAAAACCTAAAAGAAGATTTTATTAGGGGACTTACTAAAAACAGATTATGAAGGCCTTCTTTGAGTTGTGGATGGAGCCCAGAAATTTGTATGTCTTTATTAATCAGCAGTCTCCAGCCCCACCCTCAGAAATTCTTACCCAGCAAATTTAGGGAAATCATATTAAAGGAACTATTCTGTAAAATGTTAATATATTGAAGAATATTCTTGTAGCTATTGCTGGCATTTCATTGCTTGCTTTAAAATATGAGTACCTACTTTAAAAATATATATTCTGAAATATGGCAATGTAGACATTTTTAAAAAACCGTAAAAATTAAAACTTATTTTATCTTTGGCAGAATGGGCTGTTAGACTTTTCAGCTTTCTGATAAAAATAACAATTCTTAAAGCCACATATTGTGGTATATACTTTACTACTGCTTTGTGGTAGCAGTCATCATTCTGGAAAATCACTTATTTTAAATTTGCTACAGATCTGAATATGTAGTGTATGCAAAGGATAGCCCTTATGATAGTAGGTTCCAGTTTTTCTAATATAAATATATTTTATTTATTTTTGACAGGGAGAGAGAGAGATACAGAGACAGAGACAGAGAGAGAACTGAACTGGGGGAGCTCCCAGTTCAGCATATGGTTCCGCACGGGCCGGGGCCGGGATTCGATCCCCGGTCCCCGGCGCTGCAAAGTGAGCGCCTAACCCACTGAGCCATCCCAGCTTCCCCGGTTCCAGTTTTTCTTAGCATATTTTCTTTCTTCTTTTAGTACCTTGGTCCCTAATCTTGGTAGTATTCCTAAGAATTTCATAATTCTTAGACTCTCCCAACTCCATTGGAACCTAGGGATCCAGAAAAAACAAAAAAGTAGATGATTAGTTTAAAAACTTGTCAAATTCAGAAGAAAATGAAATTAGTTTTAAAGATGGTAAATATATATAGTTTTTCACTTTTAAGTTTATGTAAATTTTTAGGTAAGAATAATAGAAAAATATTGTTTTGTTTTGAACAGTTTGAGAGTAAGTTGTCAAACTATTGCCCATTCAGCCCCAAATATTTTGGTATCTATTTTTTATAAACAAGGACGTCCTTATATCACCAAGGTTTGCCTTTTATCAAAAGGGCCTATTTGTAGATTTGATTTAGTTGTCATATTTCTTCAGTCTTACTCATTCTAGAACAGTTTTCAAGCATTTTTTTCAGTTCATAACTGAAAAATTTAGAATATTATATATTAGTTATTTTATAGAATGTGCCTCTGTTTGGTTTTGTCTGATGTTTTTCTTCATGATTAGATTCAAGTTGCACATTTTCAGGAGGAATATCCTGAGAGGAATGATGTGTTCTTTTTGCACCCTCTCAAGTGGAACTTGTGTTCCATTTGTCCCATATTGGTGTGATCCCTTGATTATGCTTCTGTCTGCTAGTCTCTCCATTATAACATTATTCTTTATTCCTTTGAAATTAATAAGTATTTTGATTTGTATTTGTAATAGATAAGTATTTTCATTTGAAGGAATACTTTGAGATTGTAAACAAATTGTTCCTCATCAAACTTTACCCTCTGATTTTAGCATCTGATGATGTTTCTTGGCTCAGTTAAGTATTACTGTGACGGTTGTGCCACATGGTGATTTTCTGTTTAATCTGGGTCTTATTTTTATACTAAAATTTTAGTTCCTTGAGAACAGACTTTTAGAAGTGGCATAAATAAGTTTCTACAGAGTTTGTAGTATCTTAGCAAAAGATGGTCACTAGCTAAAGTTATTTTTAAACATGACAGAATATTTGATTTAATGTTTTTTTCAAAATTAGAATCCAAACAAAATGTAAGTATAGTAAAAATTTTCTGTGGCAGGTGTTAAAAAGGACGATAGCCTTTGTTGCATAGTATAGCGGTCTAAAATGATCAGAAGTATTCTTTATTTATAAAATATGAATTAGGGGAAGCCGGGATAGCTCAGTGGGTTAAGTGCTCACTTTGCAGTGCCGGGGACCAAGGATTGAATCCCGGCCCCGGCCCGTGCAGACACATATGCTGAACTGAGGAGTTCCCCCAGTTCAGTTCTCTCTCTGTCTCTGTATCTCTCTCTCTCGCTCTCTCTCTCTCTCTGTCAAAAACAATAAAGTAAAAAAAATAAAAGTTTTTAAAATATGAATTATTTTCAACAGTAGTATTCACTGCTTACTGCTAGTAGTAGGTAATATACCAAAGTTAAATTTGTATTGATAGCTGAGTTCGTGGCAAAACTAAGTGCATTTTTGTACATTAAAGTATAAGAATATGTTTTTCATACCATAACAAGTTATTACATATCTATATGTGCCATATTCTTTGTATATAATTTTTGGTATATTAAATTTCTGCCTTGAAAGATTGAAATTTAGATATTTTTCTCATTACTCTTGTCTGTTGCGGTTAGTTGCTCTTACTTTCTAGCAAATAGTAATGGTAAATTAAATGTACTAGATTTTAAAAATTGTTTCATTTGGATTTTCCCATGTTTAAATCCATTTAATGATTAAGTATCTTATTCTGAAAAACCACTTATAAGCATTACTATAATCACCAGGAACTGATTGTACTGTTAAGACTCCTACTACCGGTAGTACTTAATTATGATCCCTAGTGTTATCAATAGCTTCAGATGTCCTGAAGAATTTGTTTAGCAGACGTAATCTTACATCAGCCTAACATGGGATTTTGAAGCCAGTAGATCTGTGGTCAAGCCCTGTTCTGTAGTTTCTGGCTCTGTGACTTTGGGAAATCAGTTAACATTTCTAAACCTCAGCATTCTCATGTCTATGTACAGATAATGAAGTGAAAGTATCTGGAAATTGTGATATGCTATGCTGTGCATATGTATTATAGTAAATATAAATCTGGATATATTATTTACTTGGTAAAATGAAGTTGGAAGACTTTTAGATTATGGTAGTATTCCCCAAACTATATTTCACAAGTATTAATTTTTTAATGTTATTTGGTGTAAAAGTATGTTTTGGTCAAAGGAGTTTTGGAAATGTTAAATTAAGATTGAACATTTCCTTCACTGCAAGACTTCTTAACCTATAATGTATATTATGAATCTTTAAGAGGATACATATGTGAATATATATATATTTATGTTTATTAATTATATTGGTTTATATATTCATTTATTTTTTGTGGCTTTTTCCAAATTTATTTGACTTTAGCATCTTTAATTCACTGAACATCTTGTGGTTCTCTACTGTTCTATGAAATACACTTTCAGAAATGATGGTGTAGTGCTCGAACTATAATTGAATAACAAGACAAGGAGTGAGAACTGAACTGGGGGCCAAGTTCAGCATATGGGTCCACACAGGCTGGGGCCAGGATTTGATCCTTGGTCCCCTGGACTGCAAAGTGAACGCTTAACCCGCTGAGCCATCCCAGCTTCCTCTATGGTCAAAATTAATAGGTGTCCACTATAGATAATTACATTTTAAAATTTAGTTTTTGGAGCTTATCAGTACAATCAATTCACTTACCAAGGAATAAACCCAGATTGGTTTATTTTGTTCTATTAAGTGTCATTGAAGAAGTAAAATCAAAGTTCACATAAATAAAAGTCACTTTAATATAAGGAATTATGTTTATCTATGTCCAATAGTCACCTAAAGCATAAAAACTCAGTAAATTATAAAACCATACTTAATTTCCTTATGTAGCTCAATGCAGTTTTACCCAGTTTATATTTTGAAAGGGCTTACCAACCTCCACAGAGATACTCAAATCAGGCCTTTATTTGAAGGCAGAGAATGTAGTGCAGCAGGAGAAAGAGAAAGCAAGCAGGCATTCTGATGGACGCCTCACATGCGAGCTCCCTTAGGCACTTAGTACACACAGCATTGTGCTGAGCCTCCTAGCTCCTGCCAACAGGATCTAACTTCTAGGAATGCAAAGAGAAACTTTTGGGAAGGCCCTTTAAATGATAAAGGTATTCTTGCCAAACCAGTTGGGCCAATTGCCAGCCTTCAGTAAAACCTACTACAGTGGGGTCACCAGGGGAATGTGAGTAGTTTGCGATCTTGAACAAGGACAGTATAAATCTCACTTCCTTTACCCAAGAGTCGAAAACCAGGTATGTATTTATCTCCAATCCATCTGTAAAAACTATCTGAACACTTAGACTACTATTAACCATGTTATTCTCCAATTTGAATCATTTTATTTTCTAGAATATAACTAGAAATATGAGTTATATGTGTAATTTTTTAACTTACTAATAATGACCATAATTATAGTAAAAAGAAACAGGTTAAACCAAAATACACAAATTATTGTCATTTCAACATGTAATCAACATAAAAACTTGAACTACTTCACATTCTTTTTTTTTGGACTCTGAAATCTAGTGTGTGTTTTATACTTAAAACATACTTTAATTTGAACTAGCTACATTTTAAGTGCTTAATAGTTATGTGTGAGTGGGGGGTTACCATACTAGATAGCCAGCTCTAGTCTGAAGACATAACTGCTGTGTAATAGATGTATCAGTTAGAAAATGTGTTTTGGATTCTAAACACAAAATTAAAAACTTAGAAAGCATTTGTTTTTGTTAGTGATCTTTACTCATTTTTTCTGACACTTAACATTTTTTACTTTTTAACTTTTATTAAATTAATTGGGGTGACAGTAAAATATTTAAGTTTTAAGTGTACAATTCTAAAATACATCATCTATTTATTGCATTATATGTTCACCACCCAGTATGATTTCTTTCATCCCCATATATTTGACCCCCTTTACCTTCTTTTACCACCCTTTTCCCTTACCCTCTGGTAACCACTACACTTGTCTGTGTCTATGATTTTTTGTTTGTTTGTCTTGTTTGTTGCTTTCAGTTTTATATCCCACATACGAGGGAACTCATATGGTTCTCAACTTTTTCTAACTTATTTTGCTTAGTGTAATAATCTCAGGATCCATTCATAGTATTGCAAGTGGCAGTATTTCATCTTTTCTTATGGCTGAGTAATATTCCATTGTATGTATGTACCACATCTTATTTACCATCTATTGAAGGACACTTTGGTTGTTTTCATGTCTTGGCTACTGTGAATAATACTGCAATAAACATAGGGGTTCATATATCAACACCGACAAATGTTTTTTGATTTTTTGGGTGGATACCCAGTAGAGGGATTTCTGGGTCATATGGTAACTCTATTCTTAATTTTTTGAGAAACTTCCATACTGTTTTCCATAGCGACTGTACCAATCAATTTACATTCCCATTAGTATTTGAAGGTTCCTTTTTCTCCACAGCCTCTCCAACATCTGTTATTACTTGTCTTGTTAATAATAGCCATTCTTACAGGTGTGAGGCAGTATCTCATTGTGGTTTTGATTCACATTTCCCTGATAGCTAGTGAAGTTGAGCATTTTTTCATATATTTGTTGGCTCTTCGTATTCTTGGGAGAAATGTTTGGTCAGTCTTTCTCCCATTTGATTGGCTGACTCTGTGTTTTGTTGATGATTTCTTTTGCTGTGCAGAAGCTTTTTAGTTTGATGTAGTCCCATTTGTTTATTTTTGCCTTTATTTCCCTGGCCTTTGAGGTCAAATTCATAAAATCCTCTCTGAATCCAAGGTCCTGAAGTTTAGTACCTATGCTTTTTTCTTTGCTATTTATTGTTTCAGATCTTATGTTCAGGTATTTGATCCATTTTGACTTTATATTGGCATGTGGTAACAGATAGCAATCTACTTTCTTTTTTTTTGCACATGGCTTTTCCATTTTTCCAGCACCAGTTATTGAAGAGGCTTTCTTTTCTCCATTGTATGTTTTTGGCTCCTTTGTCGAAACTAACTGACTATATATATGTGGGTTTATTTCTGGGTTCTTGATTCTGTTCCACTGGTCTGTTGTATACCATGCTATTTTGATTATTGTCACTTTGTTGTATAAATTGAAGTAAGGGAGTGTCATACCCCTAGCCTTGTTCTTTTTTCTTATTTTTGCTTTGGCTATTCGGGGTCTTTTGTGACTTACATGGATCCTCACTCATTTTTAATGCATCTTTATTCATTTGTTCAACAGACATTTATTGATCACCTTCTGTTCATTAGAAATTAAATACTGGAAATATATTGCCCTTGAAGAACTCATAGTCCAGTGAATGAAAATACAGTTATCTATAAACTGACAACCATAATACATGAAAGCATGCATAGTATGATGTAGAAACAGAAATTGTATGTTTTTGTTTTGTTTTTTGTTTGTTTGTTTTTCTTTTTTATTTATTTATTGTTTTCGACAGAGAGAGAGAGAGAGATACAGTCAGAGACAGAGAGAAGGGGGAGGGCCCAGAACAGTCTTCATAGTTGCACATCATTGGTTTTTTCACATAGTTTCATTCCACAGGTGGGCGGGGCTGCACAGGGCAGGAACTGGGCCGGGGTCTCGCCCCGGTGAGAACTGAACTGGGGGCACTCCCCAGTTCAGCATATGGGCCCGCACGGGCCGGGGCCGGGATTCGATCCTCGGTCCTCAGGGCTGCAAAGTGAGTGCCTAACCCACTGAGCCATCCCGGCTTCCCCATGTTTTTGAATAAATGGTATAGGAAGATTTCACAAATTCAGGTCATATGAGCTTAATTATAAAGGTTGAGTGTGTGTTCTGAGATTTAAAAAAAAAGAAAATAACTCATTTTAATGAGAAGGTATGAAGGTGTAATAAAAAATACAGTGTTTTTGGAAAACTGCAGATAGTTTATTATGACCAACGTTTAAAATTCTTATGGGAAAGTGCAGGAAAAAAAGAGAAAAAAGCATGTGGAGGCATGACTATATGTCATACGAGTAGTATGCTGAAGAGTTTGGACTTCATGATAGGAGACCTGGTAAATGATTTCATCATAAGAAACATGACATTTACATTTTGGACATACTACCTTGATGGTAGCATATCAAGTGAACTGAGGGCAGAACAGAGAGGCCAATTAGGGAGCCGTTGCACTGTTAATAAGTAGTGAAGATTTCAGTTGTGACAGCAAACAGGAAGCAGTGGACATGAATGAACAAAAGTTTGGAATTAGAATCAACAGGACTTAGACCAATTAATTCATGTGGCTTGGGTGTTTTACAGGAATGGGAAGCAGAGCATATAAAAGACAAAAAGAAATCAATTATGATGTGAGGTTTGTGTGATTAATCAAGTGAGGTTTTATGATTAACCAAATGTTTTCAACAGCTTATCAAGGTAGTTCATAGGTAGTTGAAAGAACAAGCACAGATTTTTGCTATTTTGGTGGCATAGCAAGTAAGAAGTAAAATGACATCTAGTGGTGAAATCTGGTGATCCTCTAAACATCTTTTAATATATATGGCTTTGTACTATCTTAGCTAGTGCCTTATTACTTCATTTTTTTTTTTTTTTTTTTTGACAGAGAGAGAGAGAGAGAGAGACAGAGACAGAGAGAGAACTGAACTGGGGGAACTCCCAGTTCAACATATCGTTCCGCACGGGCCGGGGCCAGGATTCGATCCTTGGTCCCCAGCGCTACAAAGTGAGCCCTTAACCCACTGAGCCATCCTGGCTTCCCCCCATTTTTTTTTTTTTAAGATTTATTTTTATTGTTTTTGACAGAGAGAGAGAGAGA
>PVKE010009808.1:0-27500 GCA_004027555.1 Craseonycteris thonglongyai | reverse complement strand
TAATACTGTTTAGAATGATTAATCTCTAAGAAATGGGAACAATTGTCTTATTTTCTTTATACTTTTCTGAGTTGTTTCCATAATGAATATGTAGAAATAAACAGAAAGCAATAAACTTTTTTCAGAATAATCAAAATTAGGTGACAATATAGGTCCCTTAACCATTTTATAGAGGTTGATGTATTTTAGCAGCCTTCTAGACATACCAGTAGGTGGATTTTACTTTAGGAATATAAATATTAATGAATTTATTAGCATAGGGTTTACTTTTGTAGCCTGTCACACTTGGGTAGAATGTTGATTTTGATTTATTTTTAGAGATTTTAAAACTTGAATTTATTTAGCAAATTGAAATTTTATTTTGCCTAACTGTAATTAAGAACATTGGGAAGAGTATCAGTTTCTCCCACTTAGAATTATATCACATAAATGTTGTTACTAAGTTATTTTATTTACTTGTCAGCACTGAATTTCAAATAGTAAATTTACTTGATCTCTTGAAATATCTTATTTTGTATTCAGTACTTTCAAAATTACTTTAAACTGTTTCATAGTTGATTTCATTATATTTCACTTTAATTTTATAAACCAACAATGTAAGAATTTAGAGTAACTTAGAATTTTAGAATTTAATGCAGGAAAATATATTTTAGGAAAACAGTTGAAGGATGGGAAGAAACCAGAACCTTGCAAACCTATCCTCAAGGTGGAATTCAAAACGACTAGATCTGGGTAAGATTTTTACTTCATTGCCAATATTCACTGTATGTAATTGTTCAAATAGCACTGAAGACTATTCTATCACTTTTTTTGAAGACGTACTTTAGAATGGTCTAGCCCAGTCTTAAATTTTATGCTTTTTTTTAATAAGTAAAATTGCAAAATTTAGAATAAAATAATTCTCTGTGTTCTCTCTAGCAGTTTTACTATATGTATTGCAAAGTTTGAATTACTTTTCTTATTAAACTTTATACATTCTGTTAGATGAGTCTTCAATTAACATAGTATTTATTCACTAATGAAAACTGTGGAATAACAATGAAGAAAAAGAGATTTTAAATTTAAACTATTTATACTATATATGTTAATTATGAAAGTTTATATGTAGACTTCAAAAATTACATCTCATGAGACTATTTGACAATTATAAAAATCAGTAGTTTTAATACTAAAGGAAGTTTGTTGTATTTGAAGACACTGTGATTGCCACTATGTATGAATTAGATATGAGAATTATACGTTTTTTACAATTTTATATATATTTTTCATATGCACCAAATAGTTTAGGGGAAAATTTTAAATGTATCTTTGAGAAGTTCACATCTCTTTAAACTCTAAATAACCATTTTATTTATGTTCTAATCCCTCACTGCATGGTGATATTTACTAGAACTATGTAAGAGAGTGAATTTCTGTAGTTTATATAGGCCAGTAGTTTTCAAATTGTGGTTCTTGCACCACACAATATTAACTGAGGACTGTTAGAGATGCAAATCCTCAGACTCCACCCCAGACCTACTGAATCAAAATGTGAATGGAGCCCTGCAGTATGGGTGTGAACTAGACTCTACAGGAGATTCTGATGCACATCAGTGTTTAGGACAACTGGTATATACATATTTTTGGTATACCAGTTTCTAACCACTGGTTATTATATCTGTCCTGCTTCCCTTCTTAATTTATTCTTCTCCTAGTCTCATTCAGCTCAACCTCATTTGCATTTAGGAAAAGACAGTCATCTGAAGAGTCATAAGATTGTTATTTTTTCCCCTTGATCCTATTTAGCCTTCTTCTGGGATCCAGCAGATAGACTGTGCTCAGACAATAGGTTGAGTGAACTCCAAGAGGAATAGCATACACTTACTGGACTGTGGCATCCCTCCCTGTGTGATCTTTGCCAGTTATTTGATTTGTTTGAGCTTCAGTTTCCTCACTGAGGACATAAATGTGCTAAAGGTCAAAAGGTTGTGATGGATTGAGATTATCATGTATTCAAAACATTTCACACAGTGTCTGGTACATACCAAACTTTTTATAAATGGTTGCTCTTATTTTTATTAGGAAACCTCCTAGCACATATTGTTTGTTTGTTTTTTAATTTTTTTATTTGCTTAATTTGTCTATGGCAAACAAATGTAGTAAAAGCATGGCAGCAAAAAACAAACCAAAAAAATAAAAATAAAAAGCAGATGGGGATTAAAAACAGAAAAAAACCTGCCTTTATAATACAACTTAAAATAAATTGTGTAAACATTTAAATGAATAGTCTTAATGGTCTTCTGGATTATCTATTCATTTTAACAAATATTGATTTGCCACAAAGGCAAAAGTCCAGGGAAGATTCTTTTTTCTCTCTCTTTGCTCTACCTGCTCCCATTTTTACTCCTATATAATGGTAATACTTATGAGTTCCCAGTTTTTTTCAGATTGGCAACAATACTTTTCCTTTTGTAGAATTAGAAATGAAAACAAAAGCAAACAAACAATTCTGGCTGTTTTGCATGCACTTGTAGCTACTACAAAATTGATCAGTAGGATCACTCTCTTGTAACTGTTTTCTCCATTCTTCCTGTTTCTTCTTTCAACTGGGATGGGACGTTCAGTAAATTAAACGGGTTCTTTTTCTCATTCCATGGCCTCTTTCCTTGAGATAGCTCCCAGGATTCTAATGTGTAGCCAACAGTAAGAACTACACTACCCTCTCCCACCTAGAGTAGGCTGACCTCTGGTTAAGTCAGTTAGATCTCTCACCTTTTTCCTGTTCTGGCAAGTGTCTTGGACAGATGCCAGCAGAAGCTGTTCTATCAGTGTCTGTTGATAAAATACTGAAGTTTATTATTAAAGCCATCCTTCTCATCTGAAGATCTTCTACATTTTCTTCTCATTACCTAGAAATCATTCTAGGCAAAAGGATTCTTTCATCACTTGTCTTTTATAGCTCACTGTAAATGTCACACTTTAAGAATATCTTGGTCACATTGACTAGATTGGGTTTCCCAATAGTATTCTCTCAAAGCATGCTGTGTTTTTCCTTTATAGAACTTATACTTGTCATTAACAATGAAATTATTTGTTTAATACATATCTTCTTCATTAAATATCAAGCTCAATGAAAGAAAACATGGGACATAACTATCTCACTTCTAATTGTCCAACTCCTAGCGTAGTGTTACTGAATGTGAGGAAGAAAATGATAGGCTGTTGTACAGAAAAACATAACCATGTAGAATTAGCTGTTACCTGTTAATGATAAAAGTGTAGTTTAACTCAGAGGCACAGGTAAACTGACAACAACAAAAAAAGGAATCAAGATGTATAACTTTTCTAATAAAATAAATCATAAGAGATCAGACGCAGGGAGCAGTGACAGTATCCTTAATATAGCATTTTAATAGCACTTTTATTAAAGATAAGGCCAGTTCTTCTCTAAAAAAATCAAAAGTTAAAGATTAAGTCAGTTCTGTTGAAGTTGTCTCTTTAGAAAACAAATGTGACCCAATTGTGAAGCCCTGCAGCAGATGGTGCTGGAGCAGAGTGACTAAGATGATGACTCTGGAGACAGCCTAGTGGGTCTGTGTCCTGCCTCAGCTAGTCACTCATTGTGCAGCCTTGAGCAGAGCAACTCAGCCTTCTGTGCCTGTTTCCTCTTCTGTAAGATGAGAACTATAGTATCTGTCTATCTCATAGAATTATTATAAAGATTAAACAAATATATATATAAAACACTTGGAACACCCTCTAAACCAGTTGTCCCACATATCACAAATGCACTTTTATTTTTTAAAGATTTATTTTTCTTGTTTTTGACAGAGAGAGAGAGAGAGAAAGATACAGAGAGAGAGAGAGAGAGAAGGGGGAGGGCCCAGAACAGTCTCCATAGTTGCACATCATTGGTTTTTCCACATAGTTTCATTCCACAGGTGGGCACGGGGCTGCACAGGGCAGGAACTGGGCTGGGGTCTCGCCCCAGTGAGAACTGAACTGGGGGAGCTTCCCAGTTCAGCATGTGGGTCCGCACGGGCCGGGCCGGGATTCGATCCTCGGTCTCTGGGGCTGCAAAGTGAGCGCTCAACCCACTGAGCCATCCCAGCTTCCCCACAAATGCACTTCTTACTAAGAATCATAATCATAATATTTGAAAATTTCTGATTTAGTGGGAATGTTAATAACTGAGGCTTTTTATTTGCAGACTTGGGTTCCAATCCCATTTCTTCAACTTACAGGCATTATTATTATTATTATTATTATTTTTATTATTATTATTATTTTTGAACTGAACTGGGGAACTCACCGCGTTCTGGAAGCACACCCCAGTTTAGCATGTGGGTCCGCCTGGCCCGGAGCCGGGATTCGATCCTCGGTCCTCGGGGCTTCAAAGCGAGCGCTTAACCCACTGAGCCATCCCGGCTTTCCTAAGGCAATATTATTTTTAGCAAGTTGCTTAACCTCACTGACCCTCCTTACTTCAGTGAAATAGGGATAGTAATTCCAACTTCATATAATTATTGTGAATAAACAAAGATATAATATAATGTGTTTGGCACATGATAAGTGTTTGATTAAATTCTAGTTCCTTTTCTCCTCTTATTTCTACACTTTCTTTGAACTCGTAGACTGTGTAAGAAGTTGTAGGTATGTCCAAATTTTCAACAAAACAACTCTGGATGGGTTCACCTTTTTGAACAGGTACTTACTCCATTGAACTCTTTAGAGCTCTGCATTACACAGTATTAGAAGAGTTAGTTTCTTTTAAGAAATGGACCATCATTCAGAGAATCACCAGTTTTGGGAAAAGCATCTCTGTTAAGGAACCTAAAAGTGGCTATTATCACAATTCACTTTATAGTAAAGAGATTAATTTACCCCTTTCATTATGTAACATATGCTGTGGCAAACCTTTTCTTTGTGAAGCCAGAGAGTAGATATTTTAGGGTCAGTTGTAACTATTCAACTCTACCTCTGTAGCCCAGTAGCTACTGTAGACCATTCATAAATGAATGAATATAACCATATTCCAATAAAACCTTATTTGCAAACACTAAAATTTGAATTTCATATATGTTTCATGGGTCATGAAATATTACACTATTCTTTTGTGTATTATTCAACTATTTAAATACATAAAAATTATTCTTAGTTTGTAGAACCTATAGAAACAGTCAGTAGGCCATAGTTTCATGAATCTTGACACACACACACACACACACACACACACACACGATATATTTAAGTTAAAGGAACAGTTATGGGGTTTATTTCCCCCACCTCCTTTGGTGCCAAAATGCATTTTTAAGTGATTTTAGAAGGTGAAGTGATTTCTTAAATTTTAATTTTATATGTGGACTAAAAGCTGTAGTTGGATTACCAATATAAGAATATGAAAACATAGACTATAGTAAAAACTCTGGGTACATTTGTGATAATCTGGTTCAGAAAATACTTAAAATTCTATTTTAGTCATACTCCCACATACTTGCTACAGCTACTTTTTCTCTACTGTTCCCAGGGCTGTGTTTCCAGTGAAAGAATCCTAACTCTTAAATGTCCAAAGCAAACACCTTTCTGCACAAAGATTGTTGTTCCCTAGAACATAGGCTGTCTCATATAATTTTTTTCTTCACTGCAGATTTTCCTTTTCTTTGATGACTGTATCTGTTAACACTCATTCTTTGCTTATACTCTTTTAAGTGCTGTGTGCATATTAACTTATATAATCTTAGCAACAAGCCTATGAGGCAGGTATTCTTATCTCTGTCTTACAGGTGAGGAAACTGAAGTAAGGAGTTTGAATAACTTGTCTTAGATCATATAGCTCATAAGCAGCAGAGCCCAGATTTAATTAAGTCTGTACTCTTAACTACACTGCCCTTGCCTTTTTAATGAAACCTACTCTCTGTTCACATTAAGTACCAATCCCCAAGATCATACTCATACTCACAGATCCCTTAGCAACCATTGCTCTGCTAAATTACCTGCTACAAAACTGCAGATGAAGAAACTTCTTCAGTTCATTCACAGACATCTTGACCATTGAGAACAATGTTTGGAACTCCCAGGTTAGTAATAGTCTATGCATCAGTAAATATGTTTGTTTTGTCTTCCTTTTATCATAAACAGAGCCTCTGCTCTCCTCTCTTTTGTCACCTGTGTATTAGAGTCAGCAAATGTTTCATATTCATTCTCTCTCCTCCATCCCAATTCTTGTTCAGTCATAGCAACAAGAAAAGAAACTCATTTGGACAGCATGTCTTCTTTCAAAAACAAAAGCAGTTTCCTTTTGTATTGTCTTAGCAATTCTCATATCTTTACTTGAGACAAAAATAGTATTTTTTTATCTTGAACTCAGAATCCTTACTTAGATGGCTTGGCTTCCAATCACCAAGAAGAAAAAATATTAGTAGATGAAGTAGCAGTTACATATTTGCTTACTATATGCCATGTATTCTCCTATGCAATTTGAAGGCATTGGCTTTCATAATTATCATAATACCACTGTGGAATGGGTACTTTTATTGTCTCCATTTTGGGATATAGATATTGATTCACGGAGAGCTTAAGTTAACATGCCCCAGGTAGTCACAGAAGTGGAATTTGAGCCCGGGTTGACCCAAGTTAGAGCTCTGAATTAGTACATGGAGCAGTGTATTACCGGTAGCATGGGCTAGGGTAGAATCATCCTAATGATGCACAAGTCACTCAGCCGAGAACTGGACTCACTTTGAAATTTCCTAGTTTATCACATTATCTTATTAAATCTGACATTAAGTGGTACTCAATGCAAGTTACCCCACTACTGTGAACTGAGAGGAGAGGTATCTAATAACAATGCAAGTTGCTCTATCTACTCAGAGGACTAGAGCATTTCATAGATCACTCCCAGGCTACAAATTTAACTCTAAATTGGTGAAGTCTGGGTTAGATTTTATGTTATTCCATTTTGGTCATGGTACTTGGCAATACACCTGTTTAGGAAAAATCCACAAGCAGATATGTATTTAATTTCTTCTAATGGGGGAAGACTTCTTTGAGCCCATGGACTCTTAAAATTTCAAATACTTATCAGATAACCTTTCCTGTTTTCATGTTACCTTTACTATGTTTGTCAGAAAGTTTTAGTCTTAAATTGGTTATTTCTCCTCTTATCACTGTCTTTAGAGACAGTGATTCTTAAGATTTTCCTCAGATTTATCTGTATTATCTTTATTCTCTCAAAACTAGAACATTTTCAGTTTTCTTCTTCAAACCTTATGCCTAATGAGGATAAGTTCTCATTCACTTTCTTAATTTGAGATAACATTTGACTTAAAGTGTGATAACACTTTTATGGTATAATAGAATCTCACATAACTAGACAACTACCAGTAAGACTACTAGATTGAGAGTGCTGTCTTCTAACATTAGAAAACATAGTTATATAAATATATTCTAGTTATTGAGTTTTGTTCATGGTTTCTATCAGTTTTAAGTACTAAGAGCCCTCTATTAAGCTTTTCCCTATTATAGTTATTAATTACTGCTAAATTAAAACTAATTTACATATTTAAGTCTGTTTGTAAAAAATAATCCATTTGATATTATTGGCAAATATTACTTGTGAACTTTGAAAGTGAACATGAATTGAGCCCTTAAACTATATTCAACCAATGACGGGTCCTAAATTGGAGGTGATGTTGCTGAGTTTTAAAAAAAAAGGAGCATATACAGAATGGTTCCCTCATAGTTCAAAACCTTCTAGAGCCAAAGGCTCCCATCACTGGTATTTTATTCTGAAAGACATCAAAATAAACAAGTGGAAAGGAGGACTAGTAGATTCTGAACAAGAAGAAAATAGGAACACAGGATATCATCAGGATATCATGTCCTTGAAGTGTTTATAGGAGAGAGTATGTTAAGTTTTGCTTGCTTCTGGAGAAAGATTGATTAGAATAACAACAGAAACAAGATTGGGAGAATATATCTATATATGGAAGGATTAATTTGTAAGAGTACTTTAGGGACATTAAAAGAAAATGAGATGGTGGGTTCACAATAGAAAATACTGGTTTAGGACATGTATTCAGTGAATTAAGGATTTAGTAAATGCTTATTGAATGGATGAGTCAAAAGAATATTTTAACTTAATTTGTATAGTTGGTTTTTTTTAGTAGCCTAGGAAGCAGAAAATTCTTCAGCATAAAATACATTTTAGTAGTGCTTGAATATGGGGTATAGTGACAAATAAAGAAATACCATTAAAAATTGGCAAATTGTTTTCATGGTCTTTCAGAGGGAAATGTATTCTCTTAAAGGTGTATAATTAGTATACAATTATTATATTAATCTAATTTAAACTACTGTTAATCTTTATTTTCTGAAGTGTTTTGAAACTAGGTTTTTTGTCGTAAGTTATAACATTAAATAAAATACTCATAAGAGAAGCATATTGCCTTTAACTACACCATTCTAAAACAGTTGTTTTTTGTTTGTGCATTTTTTCTGAATATTTTTTCAAATACATATTCATTTTCACTTGATTGTGTTCTTAGAGCATATTCACTTTGGTATTTTTTTCTACATAACATGTCTAGTTTTTATCAGTTTTTTAAAATAGTTTTAAGGGTTGTGCTGTTTACTCATATATTCTTCTCCTTTGTTGACCATTTAGCTTTTTTGATATTATAGTCATGTTTTCAATATTACATATAAAAATGTAGTAGTGAACATATTTTATATATTATAGATAGTACAATAGTAAAAGTTTTCTGTTAAATTATTTCTCTAGAAGAAATTTCAAGTTGTAAAATTTTGAAGATGAAAGATTTTTATGAATCTTAACAAATTGCCTAAGAACATTACTTTTTGAAAATATTAATATATGTATATACATAAAAATAACAACATAAAAGGTACCAATTTCACTCATCAGTGTGGGCTTAGCTTTTATTTTACATTAACCTTAAAAAATCAGCATTTATTCTTTAAAATTATCTTAAATTCTATAAACACAATGTGAACTCCTAAGAGACTACTGTTACTGGAAAGGCAACTGCTGTGATAATAGCGGGTTGAAGTTAAATCTGTATCTGCACTCAAAGCAATAGTGATTCGTAGAAACTTTCCAATTTAATTTTTTGCAAATAATCATCTAGCTAGACATTGATGTTTTGGCAGGGAACAGAAACTACTCGTATGTTTGTCTGTGCTCCTATACCTAGAAATTATCTTAATAGTTTAACAAAATTAATATGTTAGTGGTTGATATCCACTTGGCAATAGTTCTTCCATTTCTAAGTCCTAAGATAGAATTAAAACTTTGTCGTTTTTAAATGTCTATTGTAAAAGGACAATTTCATTTTAAACCTAATGATTTTCAAAATTGTTACTTATTTTTTAAGGCTATTCAGATATGCCTTTTTTATACTACCTCAGTTTATTCATTCTACTTTTTCTAGTACTAAAGTTCATTCTCAGCTTTCCTGTAATTTCTTCTTCTAAAGCCATGCCTTCTTTGTCATCTAAATTGGTTCTCTGGTACATCCTTAAATCTTTGTGTATTGTTCAAGCTAGTCACTTTAAGGATAGAGTTCTCATGATTATTGATACTGCTCTCCATTTTTTCCCATTCCTAAAATTGCTTTTACTTATGATCTGTACATAGACTAAATATCTGATCTTTGTTATGGTTCACTTATTGTTCTTGTGCCTGAAATATATATATTTCAGCTTCTATGATTTAGGTTATATCTTTCTAGGCAGGGGTCTCCAAACTTTTCAGCCCACTGGCCGCATTAACTATCAAACAGCAGTTTGGGGGCCGACCACACACTTGAGGTCCAAATAAAAAAGAATCAAAACATAAATGTTGTTTTTAATTATTTACTTAATATTATTTTGTTCAGATAAAAAGGTCTCTATGGGCCAGATGAGACATCCGGCCCATGGGCCGTAGTTTGGAGACCCCTGTTCTAGAGGATAGGGATCAAATCTATGTGAGGCCTGGATTAGCAGACATTTGGTCTTTTACAAAATATCCATGGAGACATTTGGTCTGATTTGTTAGGAAAGGTTATTTTTGGCATTCCAGCCACAACACAATTGTTTGACCAATAAAACATGATAGTATTTTTTTATGTATTAATCCCATAAGCCCAAAGTATAAATAAATGTTATAGTCTATTTGAACCCAAGGATATTTTCTAAGTGTGGACATTTTTAACAGGACCAGATATCAAAGACCATTTGGCATGGACCAAATATCTCCACAAACATTTTGAACAGGACCAAATTTCAGTGACCTTTTGGTTTTGGTGTGGATCAAATGTTTCCATGGATATTTGCACAGGACCAAAGATCCTGCAAGGCCTTGTTTACAATAAATAGTTTGAAAACTGTGCAACGTTCTGTCATAGGTAAACTTTGAATCATACTTGTAACACTGTGAACCACAAATGCAGTCCTTTTAATCATAAGTTAATTCCACATGGCAAAGAATACATTGAATATTTTAGATTTCTTTTTGAAACAATGACTAATTGTCATATAAATTCTCTTATTTTTATTGATGCTAGAGAGAACCCAAAGTAGTGGACTAATGAATATGAATTACTATTATGTCCTTATAAATCTCATGCATCCTAAACACCCTGCATATTAACACTATAATACATCCAAATCCAAAAGCATAAATTCTGTGGAATTTTGTAATTAGAATAGGTCTACCATACAATCTTTATCTTACCACTGAGCAGTAGATTTAGTGGTATTTAAAATGTATATTTGACAAACAGTTTTTGGGATACCTAGCTAAAGCATGGTAGTGCAGAGGTAAATATACATTCTATGTTATGAAGGAGCTCACCATATAAAAGAAACAGGCTAACAATGACAAGTCAGTGTGGTTAATGCTTAAAAGTGGTATGCAAAAGCTGCTTAGGAATATAGGAAGGGCATCCAACTTATTCAGTGTGGATAGATCAGGAAAGGTTTTTCAAAGAAGAAGATAATTAAAGTGAGTTTTAAAGGAGAAATAGGAATTATTCAAACAGTATGAGGGGAAATATATCTCAGGCAGTGAACAACTTTGTACAGGTACTATGTACTATTAATAAGTTACAGGTTGTTAGGGCCAGAATTAAAGTAATTGTGGAGATGAAATAGAGGAGATAAGTTCTTGAGATCCTAATTGAGCAAACAGAAAGTGTCTACAAGATTTGAGGTTTAACTCATGTGTTGTAGTCACACTGGCATTTTTAGTTCCTCAGATGCACCGCGCTCATTTCCTGACTTGAGGTCTTTGTGGTGGTTGTTCCTGCTGCCTAGAATGTACATTTTTCTCCACCCCCAAGTTTTTTGAATGGCTAGCTCCTCTTCATTCTGATACCAGCTCTTCTGTCATTACTTCAGGAACCTTTCCTGACCACTGTACCATACAATGACCTCTCACAGCCAGCTCATCACTCTATCTTGTTTTATTTTATTCGCAACACTTAATGATAATGTGTTTACTGTTTGTCTTGACTAGACATGAGAACACTGTTTTATTCTCAGCGTAACAGGTGCTCAAAAAATATCTGAGTTAATGAACAGGTAGTGTTATGGAACCAAGTTGGGCAAGTTGGTTATACAAATGGCTTTTGGGGTAGAAGTGCCTTCTTTAAGGAAAGAATGCTTCTTATAGAAATACAACTTCAGCTAAAGCTATTGTCAACATCAGCCTAGGGAGGTTACTCAGAATCAGGAAGCATATATACTTCCCTGAAGTATCTAGCCTCTTAAGAAGTCCAATCACAATTATAAAATGTCCAAACTATTATCTTCCTAAGCTGGATGTCTTAAAAAGAGAGGGTCTTGGGGACCATCCAACATCATTAAAAGGAGTTCTGCTGAAAGTAATGGAATAAAAACTATATTACTTCTGGACTTCATTATAACATCAAAAAGGCTAACTTCTTGTATAAAAATGTATATCCTTCACCTCTATAATTCACATCTTACCTAGAAATAATTAAAATCCCTAGAACTTTTAATGTAATTCCAAATGCTAACAAAGACTTTGAATTTTATAATTTCACTGTCTAGTGTTAAACTAACTTTATTATTTATGGCTACTTCTTATAAAGTATTCATTTCATTAATATTTATTCATCAAGGTTTGGGGCATTAAAATAAAAATAATAAAACCTGTCAGGGTTCATAGATAGGTCAGGTGATTCCTTCCTGTTACACTTAGACAATTTTTTTTTAACAGCACCCAAAATAATAAAAGGAAAAAAAATGAATGCGTTTATTGGTGGATTTGGGAAAATTATTATTATGAAAAATAATGATGTGACCTTGGAATTCCTTTCAAACCCTTTCTTACCCATATATTTTAACTGTAAATATTTTTCTCCTAAGTTAAGAAAAGAAGTACATCCAAATTTGAAGGCCACTGAACACTGAGAATAAATTTACCTAATTGCCATGGTGTTATTTAATACCATTTTAACAGTTTAACTGTCAGATAACTAGTCATTTACCTGGCAGTCCCTCCCAGTATCTCCATGGAAATGCTATCCTGTAATGTTTAGCTCAACATCTACCTGTTCATGGTTTTTATATTAATAATATTTTTTTTTAAGTTGGATATATGTAAAAACACACTTAGACTGTTCTTTATTATTATTATTATTTGTTAAATTTATTAGGGTGACATTGGTTAGTAAAAATTACATAGGTTCCAGGTGTACAACTCTACAGTGCTTTGTCTATGTGTTAACACTATGTGTTCACCACCCAGAGTCAGCTTTCTTTCCACCCCCATGTAAAACACTGGTCCCAGGCTTCCCACTCTATACAAGTTCAAGTTAGACCCTTCACTGTTTCTCCTAGTATTTTATGTTTAGTTGTCTGTTCAAAGTACAGAAGAGAGGGTGTATATTTTATTTATTCATCATATGTGACAAAAAGAAGAAAATGAAACTTTCTTTGCTTACCCAGAGTCATAAACAATGAGTACATGAGGATAGTTCTATTCAGAAGAAAATTTTAAACTCTAGTTACTGTCATTTAGCTGCAAAACATAAGATTTCCCAAGTTAGTTTAGTGGTAAAAAATCTAAGTGATAGACTAGACAGTGATTAGGGTAACAAACACTAGTATTCGTTCGTTTACCTAAGACACGTTGTTTTGGATACAGCAGTGAACACAACAAACAAAACCCCTTGCCCTTGTGGAGCTCACATTGTCATGAGAAAAACAGTAAGCAAAATTAAATTAACTTCAGCAGTAAATGCTATGAAAACATAATCATGCAAAGAAGTAAGGCAGGGATACATGAGGAGTCCAGTTTTAAATAAAATACCATACACACATATATATAGGCTGTTTTATAATTTTTTTTTTAAAGATTTATTTTTTATTGTTTTTGACAGAGAGAGAGAGAGAGAGAGAGAGAGAGAGATACAGAGACAGAGAGAAGGGGGAGGGCCCAGAACAGTCTCCATAGTTGTACATCATTGGTTTTTCCACATAGTTTCATTCCACAGGTGGGCGTGGGGCTGCACAGGGCAGGAACTGGGCCAGGATCTCACCCCACCCAGTGAGAACCGAACTGGGGACACTCCCCAGTTCAGTATATGGGTCCGCAGGGGCCGGAGCCGGGATTTGATCCTCAGTCCCCGGGGCTGCAAAGTGAGTGCTTAACCCACTGAGCCATCCCTGCTTCCCCGTGTTTTATCATTTTAAATAGGTAACATGCTTATAAAAAAAATTGAGTTATTTGACTTCTCACCGCTACCACTACTACTCTAAGTAAATTTTAGGGAGTTTATTGTTTTGGATAAAAATAAATATAATTCAGAAGTTTTAATTGTTTTCCATTTATCACAAGAAGGGAACATTTACAATTGGTAATAATGATTATTTTAATAATGATGATGATGATGATGACTAATGATTATAATAAGGATAAAGACAATAATAATAGATTATTTTTACTAAGGATGTACTGTGTGCCAGTCATTGACCCCAGTGCTTTGCATGTATTAATTCAGTAATTGTCTAAGGGTAAGTACTTGTCACTCTGTCTCCATTTTATAGATGTAGAAGTTAGGCACAGAGAAGTTAAGTACCTTAACATCATACAGAAAGTGAAACCAGAACTGAGATTAAAAGTGCAGGCAGTTTATATCCAAAATAACACTTTTAACTATTACATATTATTACATATTGTTTATACTAAATGTGAAGAGGATGAAGATTAAAAGTTAAAAATATACCTAAAAATTACAAATGAGATTTAAAAAATTTTTATACAGAACATTTTAAATCATCTGTGTAATGTACCATATATAACTTCCCCACAATCAAATGAGAAGACACTTAGGGCAGATTTCTTGTAATGCAAAGAACTCTTTCAAACCAATTAGAAAAGGATTACTAATCTAGTAAAAACATGGACAAAAAACAGGAATAGGCAATTCCAAGATAAAGAAATAAACACAGACCAAAGCATAATAATATTGTTTTTCTGTTTTGCATATTTAGATATGCAGGTTTAAAAATCGGGTCTAGATAAGTTATTAACTGTAATAATGACTAATAGGGGGACAGAGTTGTAGGACTAATCAGAAGTGGCAGGCTGGCAGGCTGGCAGCTGATGGATGTGCAGTGGAGCTGTGGTTTGAGAACATAGCAGCCAAGGTTCCAGGAGAAATTAAACCCTATAGCAAATGGTTTGAGTGACTTGTTTTCTCAGTTTTCTCAAGGGTGATTTGTAGCTAATACATTCATGATGCATCAGTGAGAAGTTAATTCATTAGGTACAATGGATGCCTTAGGGCATTAACATTCTCTCTTGGAACTTCTCTTGTGAAGGCCTGGTTATTATTAGGGTTGGAAATAAAGACAGTTCATCCAAGAGACTTCTTAGAGAAACTCAGAATTTTTTGACGATTGTATAAAGTAGATCAAGGGAAAAAAATTAGGGATCAGTAGGAGGTATGAGATTCAAATGTGGTCAGTGTCCATTATAATTATAGGTTAATTTTCAGGAATTCACCTGGGTCTTACCTAATGCAATTAAAAAATCCACATGCAAATATTCAATTAAATGATTCATTAAACTGTTAGAATTTAAGATTTGATTATTTCACTAAATAATCAAGGAAGAACTTAGTCTTCTCCATGCTATTTATAATTCTAACTATGCATTTTATTTTCAGGGAACCTTTTATTATTTTATCAGGAGGTTTGTCATATGATACTGTAGGAAGAAGACCTTGTTTAACAGTTATGCATGGGAAAAGCACTGCTGTGCTGGAAATGGACTATTCAATTGTTGATTTTCTAACATTATGTGAAACACCTTACCCCAATGGTAAGCTTTACATTTTTAAAACTTCCTCTTTATAAGTATCTGTCATTCAGCACAAAGACCTGTATGTTGTCTACCATATTTTTCCATATATAAGACGCCCCCATGTATAAGATGACTCTTACTTTACTAACCCAGCATTAAGAAATCAATAATGGGTTACAGTTTTCATCTAACAATTTTAGACAAAAATGTCATCTTGTCCAGGGAAAAATACAGTAGTTTCCTTAATGTATTGTGCTCATTCCTCTGGAGGAGATGTTGCCTTCAAAACTGCAAATTTTATTTCAGAAGTTAAATTTTTTTAAGTTTTATCTGTTTAGTATTACATAATAGCAGTAAGTACCTTTGAAGGATAAAACTTCCACATTAAGAAATGTTTGAAATTTCTGTAAATAAATACCAGTATTAGTTAAGGTTCTCCAGAAAAGCACAACCATTAAGAGGTATAGAGATAGAGATAATTTAATGAATTGGTTCATGCAATTGTGGAAGCTGGTAAGTATAAAATTTATAGAGCAAGCCTTTAGGCTGAAAATTTAGGAAAGAGTTGATGTTGCCTTCCTTAGTCTGATTTTTGAAGCTGGAAATTTCAGGCAAGTTTCTCTGTCTGAAGACCAAGTTACTTCTTTTTCAGAAAATCTTAGTCTTTGCTCTTCAGGAATACATGGGTCAGTTGATTGGATGAGGCCCACCTACATTATCTCGGATAATCTGCTTTACTCAGTCTACTGATTTAAATGTTAATTGCATCTAAAAAAATACCTTCACAGCAACTTTTAGACTAGTATTTAATCAAACAGCAGAGCCCCATGGTCTAATAACCAAGTAGACACATAAAACTAACCATCACAACTAGCATATAATATTTCAAGAGGACTTTAAATCTGAATCTTTCTTCATTTGAAGCTGTGATGTAAAGATATAATGCATTTTATAGTTAGCAGGCACATGTACGATATCTAAGAAAGAGATACTATAATAATAATAGTACTCCATTGAGTTTCTGTGAGATCCTATAATGACAGTTGTTCTTAGGGGTATTCAGATTTATTAAATTTGGGGGTTGTTGTTTATGTCCTACCTTATAATTTGCGTGCTGCGAACTTCTTTTCTTACTCATTTTCACAGAACTAAAACAATTTTTATGGGTTATTATATAGATTTATCTAATTTAAAGTATACTGGCCTTAAATTCTATGAAGTACAAGATGAAAATGTTATATACTTGAGAGACTAGAACAAAATTAAATGAAAAGCAAACAAAACCCATTTATTATATAAATTGCTGTCCTCTTGCATATTTAAAACTATTGTTCATACATTGTTTTCCTATCTTAGATTTTCAAGAACCATATGCTGTGGTTGTTCTTCTGGAAAAGGATTTAGTACTTATAGACCTTGCACAAAATGGGTAAGAAATTAAATTTGGTGAGTGATTATTATAGTATGTGGAGAAAAAGTTTGTTTTTGTTTGTTTTTTTAGCATAGGTTTGGCTGTTTATTTCTTTGAAAACACTATGTTTACATCCATAACCTTGATCTCTTCTTAGAGCTTGAGGTGTACATTTCTAATTACCGCTAGAATTTCTTGTTCTGTTGATCCATTTTTTAAGTCAAAATTTGTTGAATTTATGAAATATTATGATACAACCCAAATTAGATTCCATCTGAGTTTACCTCCAGATAAGCACTTATAGTTTCTCCAGCCATATTCACTCTCTGTTGCATTGTGTCATGGGAGTCAGATAAATTTTACATGCAGCACCAATCTTGTTACTCTTTTCTTTAAACCACTATAGTTCTCTGTTTTTTTTGTTTTGTTGTTTTCTTTTAAACACCTTCTCAGCCGGCTGTTGTTCACAGCAGGAATTCAGGGTATTTTTCCAATTTGCTATCTCACTGTCTTCCTGCAGATTAGATGCCTTATTCCTTAGAAAAACTGAACTGGGTATTAAACATCACATTTGCATGTCCTTTTATAGTTTCCAGCAGCTGAGACACTCCATGCGCTTCACTTCCATCAAAAAATCCATCTTTGAAAGTCAGACTTCTTTTTGTTTTTCTCTTTAAGTTTTTCCTATTCTTTCTTAACCAGATATATCTCATTTGTAAATTCTCACCTTAACTCATTTGCACTTTTTTGTGCTATTTACCTATTTTGCTTTTTCCTAACACATAATAGATGATACACTATGTTTACTTATAAGTTCAGTGGAAGAACATTGTGCTATTTATTTGTACCTCCTAAGAGATAATCATTAAGTATGATTTTAATTGAGTTTGTTCATTCAATATGTCAGTGTTTCTTAACTGGGGGCAGTTTTGTCTCCCTGGAGAAATTTGGCATTATCTGTGTAGACACTTTTCTTGAGGGGAGGAGGTGCTACTGCCATCTCGTGGTGGAGAATAGTTATACCACTAAACATTAACAGTGCACGACAGTCCCCCACAATAATTGTCTGATTCAAAATGTGAATAGTACTTAGATTGGGAAACCCTGAAGTATAAGTAAACAGTATTATTTTCCCTATTTTAAGGCATTCCTAAATTTACATGAACTTAGTATGTGCTGCCTGTAATAATCGTGTGGTGTACGTATGTGTTTTTAATGACAATACCATTGTGGAACAAAGGAATTTTAAAAACATAATTTATAAATCACAGTCCTAGAAAAACTTATTTTTATTTTTACTTATGTAATTTCAAATAGTGACACTTTTCAAATTTGGTCTGTCCTGAGATATATTTGAGTTAATGAATATACTGTGCAAATGACCTACGACTAGGCATTTTATTTAGCAAATCCTCAGTTAAATGTGTAGTACTGGTAGAATAATTGAGCTAAGGATTATTAACTGTGTTTATGAGAAGAAAAAGCAGCCTGCCATTTTTTAAATGCGTGTTTTTGTTTAAGTTTGTCATCTGTTTTTATGTGCTGTTGAGGAGGGGAGTGATGGCCTTTGGGTTCATTTTGAAATCTAGAAAGGACTTTTCTGAAAATTTCCCCTCCAACTTTATTGCCAGTAGTCAACTGATCGATACATCTAATTTGTCAGTAGTAAACTAATCAATACATCTAGTTTTTGCAGATTAGCCACTCTGAATTTTTTAGACTGTTTTTGTAACTGGTTTCTGGTTTTCCAGATATTTCTAAGTAACCATTCTCAAATCCAAGGGCATTAAAACCAGAAAAGAAATATCATTGCATATTTGGTTTGGATTTTAATTAATTTTATAATTTTTGAAAGCATTATTTTGCTTTATTTAATAAAATTACATATCCAGAAAACATTTAAGGTAGAATTTTATTTAGATTATCACTAAAATAGGAGAGTGTTTCTATATTATATATTGTGCTAGGCATTACACTGATGGAGAAAAGAAAGAAAATTGAAAATTTTAATCTGCTCTCCTAATACAAGAATGAGGTATCTGTTATTTGAGAACCTTATAGCTCAACGACTAAGAACACAGTTTAAATTCTGCTTCTCCTTGCTAGCTGCCATGCCTTTGACACATTACTCCCTGTATCATAAGTTTGGTATATGAAGTAAATAAGATAAATGTGTATAAAGCACTTAGTCCAGTCTGTGCCACATGGTACATTGCTCCAACGGCAGTTGTTGTTGTTGTTTTTTTTTGGGGGGGGGGTGTCAGTTTTTTTTATTTACTGTTTTAACTGAGCAATTGTCATTATAAAAAATGTCATTTTTTACATATTTGCATAAATTAAACCTATTAAATCTCTGTAGTAGAATGTATGTAATTTCTAAAATTTTATTCAGCAGAACATACTATCCTAAGAGTTTTATAATATAAATTCAGGTAATATGTTATGTGGACCTTCAAAGGATGTTAACTTTTAAGTTAAGTTTAAAATTTTTTCCTATTTCAAAGCTATAAATATTTTAAGAAGTTTTTATTGTTGTATTAATCATAGGTAATAATTTGTTAATTTAATAAATATTTTTCTTTTCCTGTTGTTAAAGCTATCCTATATTTGAAAATCCCTATCCTTTGAGTATACATGAATCTCCTGTTACATGTTGTGAATATTTTGCTGATTGTCCTGTGGACCTTATTCCTGCACTTTATTCTGTTGGAGCTAGACAGAAACGCCAAGGTTACAGCAAAAAGGTACTGAACATAAGTTTTGGTACTTAATGTTACTTTAATACGTCTGTATTTTATATTCATGACCTTGAAGTGTTTCATAATATTGATACCTTTTCTACAGAAAATATATAGAAAATCCTTTTTGGAAGCAAAATATGTTGGTTACTGTTGTCATGTGTGAAGATGTGTGGAATACTTGGAAGTTATTTTATATAATGATCTTTTTTTATAGGAATGGCCCATCAATGGAGGTAATTGGGGCTTGGGTGCTCAAAGTTACCCAGAAATAATTATTACAGGGTAAGTAAAAGTCCATTTTCACCAAATAAATCAACCATAGCTAAATATAATTAAGACTGAACAGATGGTACTTTCCTATATGCTATAACATAATAAGAAATAAGTTAATGCCTGGAACCTGCCAATTTACTTTAACTTTTATCTTTTTTCTCCTTTTGGTGACTACCTTTTTAAATAACAGTATACTTCAAAGAATGAAAAGTTGTGGTTTTTTTCATCATATTCTTAACTCATTTTTTTTGATAGGCATGCTGATGGGTCAGTTAAGTTCTGGGATGCTTCTGCAAGTAAGTATATTGAATATTGTTTGTTACCTTTTATACAACCTGTATTGTAATAATTACCTAACCACCATTTAAATTGAAATTTGGAAGCTATTAATTTAAACCTAGTTATCAGGTATATGAGTTTAGGATTTTTAATATATTAAAGATACTTTCAGAATATCAATTAGTAAATCAAGAATAGTTCTCAACAGAAGCACTCAAATCCTTTCTTCAAAATTTCTTCAAACTTGGGGAAGCTGGGATGGTTCAGCAGGTTAATCACTCGCTTTGCAGCCCTGGGGACCGAGGATTGAATCCTGGCCCCAGCCCTTGTGGACCCATGTGCTCAACTGGGGTGTACTTCCCATGTGGGAGGCCCCCAGTTCAGTTTTTGCCCCCCAGTTTGGCCCCTGGCTCGAGGGGGCATGCCTCCCGTGTTGAGGCCCTCAGCCCAGTTCCCGCCCTTTGTGGCCCCCACCCACCTGTATGGAACAAAACCATGTTGAAAACTGATGAAGTTCAACTATGGAGACTGCTCTGGGCCCACCCCCTACTTTCTTTCTCTGTCAAAAACAATAAAATAAATCTTAAAAAAAAAAAATTTTTTTTAAAACCTTCTCTTACTTACTAAAAGTCAGAGATAAGGGAAGGGGTAATGTTTCAAGTCAACAAAAATTTATAATATAATTTGAATGTCTGCTTCTAAATGTATGTCACAAAACTTGTGTTGTCTTTTTAAAATATAAATGGTTATGTAATAGCAAAAAAAAGAAAAAAGTGCTTTCAAAGGCTAATGTTTGCAAAACATACATAGTAAGCACTCAGAATCCAGTTAATTTAGAATAAATTGTTTTATCCTATAGAAATATTAGATAATATAGGTAGGTACCTTTTGTAGAGAAAATATTGGAAAATAATTTTAGAAAGCAAAATATATACTTTATTATTTTTATTTTATTTATACATTTTTTTACAAAATCTTTTTACTAATTTTAGGTTATGAAAATTCATCATGATGGTGATTTCCTTTTTTTTTCAATGAATAGGATGAGTGCACTTTTTTTGGTCAATGAGCACACTGAGTGCATTATCTAAAGTACAATAGAGGAGTCCAGTGGTGTGATCAGTTAGCATGCGGTACTTACATAAAAGTATAATAGAGAAATGTAGACCTAGGAACAAAATGTGCTTCACATAAATCTATAAAAGGTTATTTTCTTACATAGTATGACTGATTAAATATTACCTTACATTTGTTCTTTTTGTATTAAATTATCTAACATATATCTTTTTTCTAGTAACTCTGCAAGTATTATATAAACTAAAGACGGCTAAGGTATTTGAAAAGTCAAGAAATAAAGATGACAGGCCAAACACAGACATAGTAGATGAAGATCCATATGCCATTCAGATCATTTCCTGGTGTCCAGAAAGTAGAATGCTATGCATAGCTGGAGTTTCAGCTCATGTCATTATTTATCGATTCAGCAAACAAGAAGTGATTACAGAAGTCATTCCGGTAACCTTAGTTATTTTCAATGTCAGATGTTTGATGTTTTAAAGTTTTGAATTTAGATTATTTGTAGTGAGTTTTGAAAGAATTTTTTAAAAACACCTCAGTATTTACCTTGCCATCTACCTTTTGTGAAAAGTAGAATATTTTAAGCATATGTTCTTACTGTACATTAAGTTCTTAAATACATTGCATGTTTCATATGAAGAAAGCTAATTTGAGGATGAGCATACTCTAAATTGGTACTATAGAGCTGTAAATTTTAAAATTATAACACGTGTTTGTGTGTGTGTGTGTTACTACTCACACATTATCATTTTTAAAAAGCTGAATCAGAAACATTTTTTTTCTTTGCTAAATCCTTACCTTTAGAAATCTTGCTGAGTTTTCCCCTTTAAAAATGTTCTTTCCACTGAAGTGTACATATTGTGTATAAAGTGTAATAAAATGAACAATAATTATTTGGAGTAAGTAAGCTGTCTTACTTTTGCAACAGATGCTTGAAGTTCGATTGTTATATGAGATCAATGATGTGGAATCCCCAGAGGGTGACCAGGCACCACCTTTGCCAACACCTGTGGGCAATGCCAATCCTCAGCCAGTCCCTCCTCAGTCTCATCCTTCCACCAGTAGCAGTTCCTCTGATGGGCTTCGTGATAATGTCCCTTGTTTAAAGTAAGTTATAAAACCATAGTCCCCATTTTATACTTTTTAAATCTTACATAGTTTGCCCTTTCTTGATCTGGTTTCTAGTTTTTTTATGAATTGGAGATTATGCCACAGGTTTAGTTGGCTTATTTTTGTTTAAAAACTTTCTCATTTTTTCATGCTGGGTAAGATAAGAATTCCATGAGTTCTGTGTGTCTGTATCACCTAAGTATTATACTTACATCTGCCCATATATGCACTTCTAAAATTATCCCTGGGAATGGCTGTTCCTCCTCTTGAGAATCTGTTCTAATGGGCACATTAAATATGCCAGAGGAAAGATGGACACTTCCTTAAACCTCACCTAATTCATAACAAGGAAATAATAGCACACTAGACTCTTCCACATATGCTTATGTCAACAGAGGCTGTGTCTGGTGGAGATGAAATGCTGTTTGATCTTTATTTATAGCTGTTGAAATTGACAGCTGCAGCTGAATAGTGGGTATTTCCCTAAGAAAAATCAGGACTTCTGTCTCAGCCAGTGTAAGTTCTTGCAGATGGCACAGGTGGAAGTGACTGTAACCTCATTCATGTAAGGAGTACCCTCAGTAGTTGACGTTTACCTGAAATTTGGACCAGTGTGAAAGCATACTGACTCTTTATTACCTAGTGTGAGTCCAGGATATATCACTGCAAAAGGTCAGGTGTCACGGTTTCTTCACTAGAAGTCCTAGAGGTGTAACACTGAGTAGTCTCTTTGCTGTCCTTTCTCACACTATGAGTCCAAGGCAGAATCCTCAACAATTATTGAGGTAACCAAATTTTGTGTATGTATTTTATAAGAGCCATTATTGGAGAAAGAGTCTGTGCCATCAAAAATATTCTCGTTTTAAAGTCAAAGTAAAGCTTTTTTTATAGTAAAAGTAGTCACATAAACAAGTCAAAATAGATTTTTTTCATAGTAAAAATAGTCACACACAAAAATAGATTGCTCACATTTTTTTAATTTGTTTTTTAACTTGTTATGTTTTTGGCTAGTTTTCATTTAGTTAAACCATATTTTTAAATGTTAAGTCTATTTTTCTAGCGTGCATTTTTCTTTATCTTAATTCCTGAGCTGCTGCTTCACCTTGTTCTTCTCTACCCTCACTGTCCTCCTTTCATCCCTCCCTCCCCTTCTGACTGTTCCCTCCTTCCTTGTCACCTCCCCCCCATTTTACATGTGGAACTTACATATGACCTTTTTTTTTAACTGTGTATATGTTTCATCTCCAACTAGATTAAATGCTCCTAGAGAACAGGATTCTGATTTTTACATTTTTAAATACCTAGTACAATTTCATATATAGTTATTTTTTATATACAAGGTCTGACAATTAAGTTTGGGAACTGATCTTAGAAAAAAATGTTACATATTTTATTGCTGACTATAACTATAGTTACCGTCAAAGCATTCCCCTTGGGAAGCTATGCATCAGCGCCAGCACCTAGTATACCCTTCAAAAAGATTTTGGAATTCTTTTTCTGGAATGGCCATCAGCCATTGTGGTATTATGCTTGATGCCCTGAATGTCATCAAAATGTCTTCCTTTTAATATTTCCTTTATCTTCAGCTAAAGAAAAAAGTAACTGGAGGACAGATCAGTTGAGTAGGGAGGGTGTTCCAGCACAGTCATTTGTTTACTGGCTAAAAACTCCCTCACAGACAGTGCCGTGTGAGCTGGTGCATTGTCATGTGCAAGAGCCATGAGTTGTTGACACAAAGTTCAGGTCATTTTCATACAACTTCCAAATAGTGTGGTTGGCTGTCCATTTGGTACAAATTCATAATGAACAATCCCTCTGATATCAAAAAAGGTGAGCAACATTCTTTTGTCTCTTGATTTGGACTGGTGGAACTTTTTTGATTATGGAGAATTGACTGACTTCCGTTGTACACTTGGATGCTTTGTTTGAGGGTCATATTGGTATACCCATGTTTCATCACCAGTGATAACATGGCCCAAAACACTGTCCTGCCTCTCCGTAAGGTCTTGGCAAACTTCAACTCTCCTTTGCTTTTGTTCATGAGTGACCTCCTTCAGGACCATTTTTGCACACCTTTCTCAAGGCCAAGATTTTCAGTTAAGATTTTCCTGTTTCTCTATCGATGCTGGCTTGGTCGGCTATGCTTCTCACAGTCAGCCAACAATTTTGACTGACACACAATTCTACATTTTGTAATGTTTTCATCAGTTCTGCTTGTTTACTGGCCTCCCTGACTTCTCTTCATCAGTGACTCTTTCTCTTTCAAAAAAATGTTTAATCCATTTGTGCATTGCCATTTTCTTTATTGCATTATACCCATAAACTTGGACTAACATATCCCTTATTTCACTTCCACTAATGTCAAGTTTAACAAGAAATATAATGTTTGTTCATTGCTCTAATTCAAGCTCTGACACTGAGTATGACACTGCCACATGTTGACATGAACACAGCTGTGAGGCACTGATATACCAAGGTTATGCAACCTTACCCAGTTGTTTGTACATTGCTGCCAACGTAAGCACATGGTGGCAAATTTGGGAGCTTAATCATCAGACATCGCAAGTATTTATGCATGACTATAATTACGTAAGCTAATATGATAGTAAAAGTAGGTTAAAAGGTAACATTTTTTTTTTATTACAGAGTTAAAAATTCACCACTTAAACAGTCCCCAGGTTACCAGACAGAACTAGTTATTCAGTTGGTCTGGGTGGGTGGAGAACCACCACAGCAAATAACCAGCCTTGCCGTCAACTCTTCCTATGGTTTGTGAGTATAACTGTTTCTCAATCTCCTCATGGTTTTCCATACCTATTTTTCCTTTTTTAAATGGAAAGGATAATCTTTATTATAGTAGCACTAAAACATTGTTGTATAACTTTAATTCCAGACCAAATTCAGTGTTTATTTGGAACATAATTTTTTTCTGAATAATTTATTCTGGGTATGCATGTACTGCTTCCTGATATATTTGTAATGTTAAATGACTCATGGACCAATTAATTATTTGAGATAAAGGTTTAAAGTCACTTTATCCTCTCCTGGATATAGTCTCTGGAATAATTTCTTGTCATTGGGGGTCTAACCAACAAAATCAACTCAGAAGACTGTGTTCTAAGCTGATTCTCTAAATGGTTAACTGTAGCTATCATTTGTTCTTTATGCTTCCAAAATTTACTTGAATGAATTGTAAAGGCATTGTAATAGGTTAATAAAGTATTCATCATACTCCAGGTATATTTCTTAGTTCATGCCTTCAAGTATATAGTGTTAATTATACATAATTTTATTATGATAGGCTTATAAAGTACATAAGTTTTAAAAATCAACATTGTGGTATAAGAGAAACCACATGCTGCCTGTTTAGCACCAGGGCTATTTATTATGTATAGGTCACTGTCTCTTTCCTTGATGCTAGTCCTAGGGACTCTTTCATTTTTCTCTTCTTCCATGTAGCTACTACCACTTACTCTGTCTCCTGCAGTTGTGCACCCAACTGGCGGTGGTCTTATATAGTCTTCTTCCATGTCTTTTATTTGCTGCCCTGCAATGTAGGAACACAAACCTTCTGTTTAATATTTTACTGTCCACAACCATAAAGGAAACAGATGGATTAAAATCATAGCCCCATTTGGTGCTTAGTTGAGTTTTGTTTAGCTGAAAATATATTTTTGTTTGTTTTTTTAAGACTTATTTTTATTGTTTTTTGACAGAGATGGGGAGGGGCCCAGAGCAGTCTTCATAGTTGACGGCATTAGTTTCCTATGTAGTTTCACTCCACAGGTGGGCTTGGGGCTGGGCTGGGAGCTTCCTGCATAGGCCCCAGCAAGAACTGAACTGGGGGCACACCCCAGTTCAGCATATGTGTCTGCCTGGGTCAGGGTTAGGGCCAGGATTCAATCCTCCGGCTCCGGGGCTACAAAGCGAGCACTTAATGCACTGAGCCATCCCAGCTTCTCCGTATATGTGTATTTTTTAAATTTGAATTAGTTCCCAAGATTATTTAATGTGGAAACCCACATTTGAAAAATCTAATTATCTGGACTGTGTCTTCATTCCTGCTTGGCAGTAGTCAGCAGGAACTGATATAAAGTTTTTCCTCTTTAGATGAATCATACACAATCCAATTCACTGTCATTCTTATCTGACTTACTTGTATAGCTCATCTATACATTTCAGTTTTCAACTTCTGACTTAAAATATCTTAAAGGAATAAAACTAATTTATTCATAGTTGATTATCAAAACATTCCAAAAGATACAGTCTCCTCCTTCTCTGGGAAAGAGAATGTCTTCCCCTGAGGGGCTCAGAATTTTCTCTTAAGTCAGAAAAATAGATGGCACATTGCCTAATGTAGGCATTTATGTCTCTAATCAAGTTGCAATTTCTGTGTCAATTTTTAGATTTATTGTATTGTTTTTGAATGAAGATGAGAGAGAGAGATTTGGGGAGGGCCCAGAGCGGTCTCCATAGTTGTACATCATTTAGTTGTGACATAGTTTCATTCCACACAGGTGGGATGTGAGGCTGTGCAGGGCAGGAATCGAACCCAGGGCCTCCACATAGGAGGTGGAACCTTTACCACTGAGCCTTTTTGGCAGTTACCAGTTGCGCCATAGTTCAGCATATGGGGTTTGCACAGGCTGGGGCCAAGAGTTAAACCCTGCAACTTGTGATTGCAAGGCAAGTGCTCAACTGCTGAACTATCCCAGCACCCCCTTCAAATTTTTTTAATGATCCTGATTTGTAATTATTAATGTCTTCAGCAGATCTACACAATTCCATGAGAAGACATATGTAACCTGTATTTTGTATCTGTAAAATAGTCTTGTTTTAAAGAGAAGTTTTCTCTAAGACACATCATGCTTCTTTTTTAGCCTTATAGACTACATTTTCTTTTAAGTATTTATCTGTGCTAAAATATTTGCCTTTTTCCTCTTCCCAGGGTAGTTTTTGGCAATTGTAATGGCATTGCAATGGTTGACTACCTCCAGAAGGCAGTACTTCTCAACCTGGGCACTATTGAATTATATGGCTCCAATGATCCTTATCGGAGAGAACCCCGATCTCCTCGTAAATCTCGACAGCCTTCAGGAGGTAAAAATAAAAAATCCTGAATTTTAGGATTTCTATAAATGCTGAGTTACCTCTGTGAATATAAGTACTTCAGTGAAATAAATAGCTTGTCTGACTTAGTCTGTATATATAAATTGCCAAAGTAGTAAAAGGTTTGCGCTTCTTTGTTTTGTATTATTACTAGATTTTGCTTTTTTTTTTTTAAGGATTT
>PVKE010009807.1:0-43906 GCA_004027555.1 Craseonycteris thonglongyai | reverse complement strand
AGTTACCAGCCTGGGGCCTCCGTCCTCATTTCTCCAGGAGGAGAGGCCCGGGAGGTGGGATGGCAGCCAGGATTGAGAAGACGTTGGGTATCACACAGGCAGTAGACAGCGCAGGGTCTGGGGGCGCACGGAGGAAAAGCCAGTACACTGACCCACTCAGTCCCAGCCATTCTGGACCTAGAGAAGCTCTGGAATCGAATCTCCTTCCTGTTTCAGCTGAATTGCATTCTCCCTAACTCAAAGCCCACTTCCTCAAAAAGTATCTTTGCCATGCCAGATTGCACTCAACCCCTCGCTATGGTATTTCACAGGATGGGTCATAATTGCTGCACTACTGTACAAGAGTATTTGCAGCAGTAGTATTTGGCCCCAAACTAGAAACCACTCATTAACTAACAAGGGATAAACTGTGGTCTTATTCTCATTATGGAATACTACACGGCAAAAACAATGAACAAACTACCACTATACAGAGCAGTATGATGACTGTCATGAAAAGAAGCCAGTTACCAAACAGTGCATACAATGCAGTTCCATTCATATAAAGTTCAAAAATAGGCAACATTAATTTTTCTTTGTTTCTTTGTTTTGTTTTGTTTTTGCCTCTAAAATCAAGATGATGATGATCCCTGGTGGGTAGTGACTGGGAGAGAACCCCAGAGTATTTATGGGTGCTAACAATATTCTATGTTCTTCTCTAGGTACTGGTTGCACAGTGTAATGGTGTGGAAATGTGCCACTGATGATTTGTGTTGTTATATTTCAAACATTTTTACCAAGGGAAAAAAAATAATGCTGTCCTATATTTGATATATTCTTCCACCGATTAAACTCTGATTTCTATGAGGACAGGGACCACAGTATGATGTTCATAACGTGACCTCTGCCTCCGATTATTATGTTCCTGGGCCATAATAAGCTCTCTATATTTACTTGTCGAGTAAGGTATTGAAGAGATGCACAGTTTCCTTTCTAATCTCATTATCGCTACAATGATCACAGCTATTATCACCTCTCTCAGGTTTTGATTTCTGGAACTTTTCAGGGCAAAATTCATATTAGCTTTGCTACTGTTGAATCTCCTGTTCCTGATATCATAGGGTGCCTACCACATCCAGTAGGTGCTCAATTCTCATTTTTTTAAATGAATGAATGAATGAATGCTTTACTTCCTAAATAATCTCTCCACCCCTTTCTGAGCTTTATGCTTGACAAGTCCCATTTTAATGTGGATTCCTTTAGGTCAGTTTTTATTCCCTAATGCCCTTAAGAGAAAGGCAACACTCGGAGTCCAAGATCCACACTGTCTTTGCAAATTTAATTGTTTGTTGTTCTTCATGAGGAGGATGTGTTTCCTCTCTTCCATTCTGCTCTGCTTGTGTCAACCCTCAGTAATCATATCTGCCTATAAACATCTCCAAAGTTAGATGGTCTACACCCCTCATCAAGCTTTTACCAGTCAGTCCTTCCTTTTAAGATGAGCAGCCAGCAAGAAATATTAATTCGTATTTACATTTTACTCTTCATGTAGACTATTCACACTGAGAACCACATACCTTCTTTAAATCTTAGAAATTATTAAGAGTACAGATCCCCAGGGCAATCTGAATTGACTGTTCATGGGTACACTTCAACATGTGCAGAGCACATCTAAAAATATTAGAAGACTTTGCATTTATGCAAAAGAACATATTTTGAGCAACAAACATGTGCCAGGCTCCTAGCAAGTGGACACCTCAGAGCTTGCCTCTGTTTCTTCTGTGTTCTCTGATGTCCTTCACTCCAGACTGAACCCCACGAAGACGCTAGACAAGAGCTCATCGCTGCAAGTCCTAGGGACAAAGGTGTTTTTTTCCTACACCTTCAACTTTTTTTTTCTCATTCTCTAATCACACAAGATGTCGATTTGTGTGAGAGAAATTCCTCTGGTGCCAAATAACATGAGGGTAAACAAAATCCATCTCCCCTGGCAAAATTTCTCCAATCTAATTTATGTAATTACCTATCTCCCTAATGATGTGCTTGTTTACAGATTAAAGCTATGAATCTCAGCACAGAAATAAGATTATATCTGATGAATTAAATTCCCATTTGCTTAAATCATCTGGATATTCTTTCTTCCTTAAAAAAAGAAAAAAAAAATCCAGGTAGAAAAGAGGACATTTGGAAAGACACATGCAAACGCAATTTTTAAAAACAGACACTGGGCTGGTAACAGGCAGAGGTATATACACTTAATTTTTAGTTTTGTTAATGGAAGGCTAGCTTATATGAAAAGCAGGGATGTGAGTGTGTGTGTGTTGGGAGGGAAGGGGATAAAATGCAATTTCCATCATTATTTATTCTTCTAAAATCTTTCCAAATGAAATAAGGACACTGCCACCTAGAACCTGAGGTCTGGCTCTGCAATCAATTGGTGACTTAGTGAACACCTTAGGGGACACAAAGGAGAAGAGCAAGGAAGAGAGGGGGAAAAAAGATAAAAAGGATCCTTACAGGTACAGTCAGGCCCTCAGATATTTACACCAAGATTTAGAGATTAGTGAAGCCTGTGTATGTTAGGCAGTTCCTCCACAAATGATTGCTTTGAAGCAATCATTCTCCACAAGACAACATGTAATCAATCCATGTGGACCAGCCTTTTAACAGGCTCTGCTTTGAACTACTTCTCGTGATTGCCCAGACCTTTTTGAGAAACTTGGAGTCACCAAGACAAAATAATAATAGCCCAGACATAAAGATAATAATAGTAGCTGGCAAGAATTCAGACTCTCCATGCACCTAACCGAATGCCTTTGTCTCTCACAACACTCCTGTGGAACATCATCCACCCCGTTTTTGTATTTGAAGAAATTGAGGTCGAGTTTAAGTAATTGTTCTAGGTCACCTGGATGGTAAAAGGTGAAGACAAGACACAATCCCAGGCTTGTGGGGCTCTACTGATTCTCTTCGGTTACATTTCACTTCTCCATATGTACAAAGGTAACGCCAAGCCAGAATTCAAATTCAATTCAGTAATAAAACGATCATAATCCTGACCTAACATTTATAATTACCATTCTTCTACCTTCCAGAAGAAAAGAAGTTACAGCTGTGTTTATCTGAATATAACACTAAGTATCTCAGACTTTGAGCAACTGAGATTTCTTTGCAGAATCTGTAGTTAGGTGTACCACCACCATCAGAATTCTTTCATACACACTGATTCTAGCAACACGGGCTTTCAAAGAAGCTTTTAAAAAGAGTACGTTGTTAAATGTTGTTAAAATTCAAGCTTTTAATTTCATGACATATGCAGTTTTACTGTCAGCAGTAATTTCACACTATCATTTTTGTGGTTTGTTTCTTTGTGGTTGACTTCTAAATGTTGATTTTTCAAATACATGATCACACATGTTATTAGTGGATGGTGTTGTCACAGCTCTGAATGTACCCAGTGAATACATAGAATGTTGCTTTTTAAGTGAGATGCATTTTACAACCGACTTCTAGTAGAAAATTCTATTATAAAAGGAAAATACACACACACATTCCTATAACTAATTGTTGTCAAGACATTTATAGCTACATTTTCTCAAAAAGTCTTTCAATATCCCAACATCTAACATACATAGTACTTAATTTGGATTGAGCATTGTGAAAAATGCTTTACAAACATTATCTCTTATAATACTCAAGGTAACCCTGTTAGTTAAACCCAATATTAGTTTCATTTTATGGGCAAAGAAAACTTTAGGAGAAATTAAATGACCAGTCCAATATTTTCCAACCAGGCAATGACAGAACCAAGAATTCAAACCCCGTCTTTTGACCACCACATTAAATTTCCCATGTTTTAAACCTTCATGAAAATCAAAGGCACCCACACCTTGAAGTCCTTCACAGCACATTTAGTTCAAGCTCTCTGGTCCTCAGATTTCTCACCCGTAAAATGAGGGCATCGGAGGGAATGATCTTAGAGATCTTTCTGTTTTGTGAGGGCCCAACAGTTAGCAACACTCAGTTACCAAAATCAGACAGGTGGAAAAGCCAGGACTGAAAGTATCTAGCAAAATCCCCACAGGCATGCAAATTGAGTTCATAAGAATCTGTACGAGTAGCGCTTAGGCCGAGTTTTATCTTGACCACTTTCATAGAGATGGACTCCATGGAGGGGAGGGGTACACATACTATCTAACATGAAAACAAATTAAAATTATTACTCCCTCCTCTAGGAAAACACATAGACTTCAACATTTCCTCCCTGGGCTGATTATTAGCTCTGTTACCATTCTCCAAGCTGAAACAGGCTAAGAAAGTGTGGCCAATGGGGATTACTGAGCTATTTTTTTAAGGTGATAATTATATAATACAGACTTGCTTTGGGGGAGTTCTGAGATCACCAACTTAAAATTGTCTCTGGCCCTTTATCATGTAATAGAAAGAAGCTACTATTACTGGCTCCTGCCCGTGGACATGCAGAAGTCCTAGGTATTGTAGAGTAGTGATGAGCAGGAGCAGAGGGTTCCCTTGGGTTCCTAGTTAAGGGCCTAATTAGGTCTATTTTCAAGGCCAGCTGCAGCAAAGAGGAGTTTTACCCTTTGATCATGACTCCCCGAGTGTCCGCCTTCATGCTGAACACGGGCGTTTCCCAGCACAGTCCCTGGGGCCCTGTACTGAAGGAAATGTGCTGACACAGCGATGTCACTTTCTGTCCCAGGCACCAGCCCTTGACTTCCCTGAATACAGCACAATCAAAAACACCAGTGTTCCCCTTGCGGTAAAATAGCCTCATTCTTTCACTCTGACTTGCAACACCTGCAAACACCATTCTTGATGACTTAAAACACTGTGGGAGCACCTTCACTCTGCAGGGGTCTCCAAACTATGGCCCGCGGGCCGGAGGCCCTCTCATATGGCCCATGGATACCTTTTTATCTGAATAAAATAATATTAAATAAATAATTAAAAACAACATCTATGTTTTGATTCTTTTTTATTTGGACCTCGAGTGTGTAGTCAGCCCCCAAACTGCTGTTTGATAGTTAATGCGGCCCGCAGGCTGAAAAGTTTGGAGACCCCCTGACTGCTGAAAAGTTTGGAGACCCCTGACTGCTGAAAAGTTTGGAGACCCCTGACTAAGAAAGGCTGGTAGAGGGAAATGACTGGTCACCTTGTGTTATCCTCCCCAGCCAATTCCCAAGCCTTCCCATTCAATTAGGGGGAAATGGACCCTGGGTTAGAGTTCCTCTTTGCTGCATCCAGGAACCCTTCTCCATTTTCCTGAGGTGTTCAAGTAGTGTATGTGAGTCCTGGGAGAGAAGGATTCGAGGAGAGTTCCTCCAGGGGATTGATTTTTATGAATCCTACTGGGAATTGTGGTGGGAACTTGGACTTTGTGGCCTAGAGAAGCCACAGCAGCTGAAACCACAAGTGCTGTTCTCGTGTAAATATTCAACTATGCTCAGAAGTAGACAGTTTAAATCTTCTTCATTCCCTGACATTTCTCAGGCACTCATGTGAGAAGGGCACTAAATGAGGCATGGTGACCAGAGAAAAACGAGTATAATCTGTTCCTTAAAGCTGCTTAAAATTAATTTGAATATTTCTTAAACACCAGGTATATGCTCGGATCTACCCATAGCCTATATTTACAGGCTATTTGTATAATGATATATTTTAAAATGTCTTAGCATGGATCTCATCCATACTCTCTATTGCTATGAAGTCCTCTCAATCATTAGTACTTCCATCTAATGCTCAGGGGCTCTTCTTAAATGCCATTTGAAATTCTTCTCATCACTCGATCATAGGTAGGATCACATTGACAGGTTTATCGCTATTGTCCAGTCTGGCATTTACACTTTGGAATGGAGGCCATAAGCCCAGGGGACTAACTTGACTCTTGTGAACTAGGGCCAACACCCAGACACCGTAACTCCTAGCATGGGCCTCCCTCTAGCTGGCTCCCAGAACTGCTGAGGTAATGTATGGTATGCTTCCCCGGGGAAAGAATGACATATACACCAAACAAAAGACATCACTATTGATTACACACACTCCATGGCAGACTGTGTGTGGTGGCCTCGCTCAAGGTAGTGTTATCTTGAAAGAGAATATGTGGAAATTACACAGCATTGCTAGCCTTCACGGTCAGGCTGACGATGCCTTGAAAATGGGCTTGATGATGAACGAATTGTACAGTAGCTTCTAACCAGTCTATCTGTCTCTGGTAGCACAACTTTCTAGTTCTTTATTGCCATATTTTTCCTTCCAAACTGAAATACTGATCATGTCCCTCCCTAATCCCTACAGAATGAGGTCCAAACTCTTCAATTAGCTTGGCAAGTCCTGCATGATGGGCTCCCCATGTGCCTCTCATCTCATCTCCCTCCCCACCTTCTTCTACCGTATGTTCTTCCTTTCTTCCCTGGTTGTTCCCTCTTGTGCTTCCGAGTTAACCACACGTGCCAAATCCTTCCATTTGAAGCATGTTCTCTTCCTTTCATCACCTGAAAAGTCCTAGGTGTCAATTGTGTATTGGGGACATCATTTGTTACCTCTTCTTGGAAGTCTTAGTTGATATCAACACCTTATCCCACCCCCATCTTGCCAGAATATTTTCCTCTATAAATACACATGTATTACACTTAGCAAATTGCATTTTAACTATTTGCTTTTACTCCTTAGACTGTGAGGCACTTGAGAGAAAGACTGTTTCTGTATTCTCAGCCCTTACAGTGGTTAAGCACATGGTAGGGAGCATTGATGCTACAACAAAAGGCACTGTTAGTAAATAGAAAAGAAAACCAAGGGCACCATAGCCCATATATTTAATTGCTACCATCTCCTCCCTGAGTATCAAAATGGTCAGCTACCATGCTGGGCACACGCGGACCCCATCCCATTTTATAAGTGCACTTACCCATATGGAACATCGCAGAGAGTAAAGTTGGAGCATGACCCTGCAGCTAGCTGGTTTCTACCCAACAAACAGGAGCCCAAGGCTTGTCCCAGTATGCACTCAGCAGTGAGTGACTGAGGCCCAAGGTGGGAGCCAGGGTCAGTACTGTCTCATAGGAAACAGCTCCACCTGCTAAATCTAGGACATTCCTCTCTCCCTCAATACACTATTCTTCTAACCTGGGTAGGAGTGGTCACGATTATTGAGGACTGATAGAATTACAGAAGAGTCAGCGAGGCATTTTGCATCCAGTCACTTGCCTACATTTTGTACAGAGCTGTAAGGATGTACGATTATATATGACAGATATCCTTGCCATCTTCTGAAAGGGAGAAAAAGGAGTTGTTATGTTAGTATACCGTGGCTTTCTGTAGTGAGTCTTTTAAAGCATTAAGCCATCAGGGTACATGGTATTATTTAATCTATATCCCTCTTAAGCAAGGTGGCAATGATCTGTATCTTCCTGTGAATAAAGAGGACATGTGAAGACATTCTGATTTCTCTGTTCATTGCCATCAGCAATGAGATACACACCAATGTGAGCAGTAGGCGGTATTTAAATAGGGGAAAGCAATGAATAAAACAGACTTTTTGGTAGGAAAATCTTGGGCAAACCCATTAGGCATTTCCTGGTGGTGCAAGATATTTGAACTACCAGGAATAGTGAAGTGAAAGTGGCTGAATTGAATCACCTAAATAAGAAAATGAGGAGATTGGAGAAAAGCCAGAGACCAGCAACTTCTGGGAAGGAAGCATTAGCCCAGTCATCCAGATGGGCAGATTATAGAAATGGTCTCATCTAAAGGATGCAAAACCCACTTTCTATCCTGGTTTTCAGGCTCAATTGCAGTCCAAATATTGCATTTTAAGAAACTCTGTCCAACACTAAATCACTGTGCAGGAAAATTAACCAGCATGCACCAAGTGTTTTAACAAAGAAAGAAAATAGGTCTTAATTAGAAATCCATGATTTTGCAAGCAATTTAACATAATTAAAATTTAAGCAGGTCTAAAAATATTAACATCCATTAAAAACACAAACAAGTTGCCTATAGGGTAATTTTAATAATAAATCAAGGTCAGGCAATTCAAATGTGTTCTGACTAAATAAGGCAATTTAACAGGGTGAAATACGAGGGCTGTCTGGAAAAAATCCAGCCATAAATGCCTCTATATTTCATATTACATGGCTGGATACTTTCCGAACAACCCTCATATATCAGGTTGCCCACAACACCATCTAGCTTAAACAGTCCTTGATTTGGAAGAAGAACTTAACTAGTAAGGCTTATTTTCTAAATAAGAGAAAGACATTGCAAGAAGGAAGGACCTAAGATTTTCACCAAACAACTGCCATTTTGTTCCATTTTCAATTCAATTGTATATCTACTGAATTTGAAACAGTTCTTTCATTTTCTTAATCTACACACAAAATAGTTGCCTACCCATACAACCGAGGCAAGCATTCTAATTTTCATAAAAAAGCAGTTCTACAGTTTTCTTATATTCCTAAATAATTTAATTTGCCTCAATAATTTGAAAAAAAAGCAGACACTGAATGAGATTATTCAGCTATAGGTGTAAGTATGGCTGGATACAGAAGCAGAAGCAGAGATGTGACTGTATATATAAATGTCCTTCACACCCAACCCATACACACTAGTTTGCCAACTGTCCATGATAAAGCAAATACTACAAGTTTATATCTCTTTAGATATAGATTTCTGTGAATCTGTGAATAAATTTCACATAATTTTAACCATGACAACCTGCACTCTACCTGTTGCCTGACAATGTTTATCTCATTAAAACATGTTTCCCCACATTTTTTTCAATTAACCCCTAAGAAATGAGTAATCTTTTGAGTTTCTAAAAAGTCTGTCTCTCAAAAAATTTTAAGAAAACAAACAAAAAACAAATTCCTGGATCATATTATTTCAAATCCTCCATAGAATCAGTGGATGGACCGGAAATATCTAAGTTCATGGAGGGGCAGGACTAGTACTGGTCTTGATCATGAATGAATCCTCAGTACTTGGCATATGACCAACATGGACTAGGCACTCAAAAAATAATGATTGAATACATGAACAACTTGATGCTACTTGAAGATGAAATATCACAGTGTTCTAAATGCAATAGAATATAAGGGCTAATAGCTGAGCTATTGGGACCACACTTGTCTGGATTTAAATCTCAATTCTACCTTCAGCTATCTCTGTGCTCTTGGGTGAGTGACTTAAGCTCCCATATTTTAGTTCCTTATTTCTAAAATGGGAATAAAGGAAGTGCCTACTTCCTATTGTTGTTGATATGTGTATTATTATCAAGAGTGCTACCTGGCACATACTAAGCACCCAATAAGTATTAGTTATTATTATTATATTAACCTTTACCTGTACCCTCAATAGATAGCAGTCCTTACTCAACTGTAATTGAAATCCTACTATATCCAAACTCACATGGAAAACCCTGCAACTCTTAAGTTACCTTTCAGATAAATATGCCTGGAAGAAATGTAGGTCTACCCCACAATTCTTCTCCCATTACCATGGTGCTCTCAGTTCAGTCCCTTACCACAAATGCAATCTTATCTCTCACAATGTAATATGTCCTTATCATTTCTCAAATGTTCTGGGCCTGCTGGGACTTGTATCTTAGGGACTAGTTCTCAGTCCAGCTCCTTAAATGAAAAGCATTAAGTTATTTTCTCCCTCAGGCCAGATGCAATGTTAGCCTGTACCAGCCATCAGCTCATCCTGGAAGCTGGAACATCAGATGTCATTAAAATGCATTCCCAACTCTCCTGCTATAAGAAAGCTGTGATTCTAACACAGTTTGATTTATTTGGCTTGATCTTTCTTTCTCTCTCTCCCTCTCTCTCATTTTGGGCCATTTTATCAGAACTGTTTGGCTGAGCCAATCCCAGATAGTTTATACTTCACAAATCAGGACAGAAAAAATACCCAGGCAGATCATTATTATGTCTCAATGCTGACCATTTCCCCTCCCTACCAAGAAAGGGCCAATAAAATTATCCTGCACTGATTTAGTGTTTGATTTTTAAGTATGTTTATTAAGTACCTCTTATGTGCCAAACACTGGTGTATAAACAAGAATGGAATGGACCCTGTCCTCAAGTGCTCCACTTCACCATTAACTAGAACATAAACCAGATGATGCTCAGAGCCCAGAGCAAGGCATAGACAGTGACTTGGCAAATAAGATCTCTCCTGGGGAAGCCAGGTGGCTCAGTGGGTTGAGTGCTCACTTTGCAGCCCCGGGGACCGAGGATCGAATCCCGGCCCTGGCCTGAGTGGACCCATATGCTGAACTGGGGAGTGTCCCCAGTTTGGTTCTCACCAGAGTGAGACCCCAGCCCAGTTCCTGCCCTGTGCAGCCCCGCGCCCACCTGTGGAATGAAACTATGTGGAAAAACCAATGATGTGCAACTATGGAGACTGTTCTGGACCCTCCTCCTTCTCTCTGTCTCTGTATTTCTCTCTGTCAAAAACAATAAAAATAAATCTTTAATCTTATAATCTTTGTCTTAAAAAAAAAAAAAGATCTCTCCTCATCATACTGACATAGTTCTTCTTGGAAGTACTGGAGAAATCCTCAAAAAGGAGATGCTGTCCAACTGAGGAAGGACTTAAAGAATGAAATGGATTTAACTGGACAGAGGTGTGACTGATCATGTCTCTAAGAAGTATAAGTAATATAGGCAAGGGGCAAGGGACAGCGAATGAAAGGTCCATGTTGTAACTGGGAATTTCAATGGTTAGCAGTATGTATGCCTGTGAGGTGGAAAGCCAAGGCCAAAGGATCACCTACCTGCTAAGTTAGAGCACATGAGACCTGCAGTATCTACATTGTGCCTCACTGCTTACATTCTCTCTGATCCCCAATATCAGGGTGGACACTCTTTTCCTGTAAAGAACCAGAGAGTAAATGGTTTTTTTTTTTTTAGACTTTATGAGCCATACACACTATGTCAAAACCACTCAATTTTGTTGTTTTTGCCTGAAAGAAGCCACAGACAACATGTAAACGAATGAGGATGGCTGTATTAAATAATTTTCTGGTGTCACAACTTATCATTCTTCTTTTCATTTTTCTCAGCCAGGTAAAAATGTAAAAACTATTCCTAGCTTGTTGCCCATACAAAAACAAGCAGCCGGCCATAGTGTGCCAACACCTGCCTTAACCAAACTACCTCAAATTTTACCTAGAAAAGCAAGATAAATTAATGTCTTTCCTATAACCAGAAATTTTTTATCAATATTATAACTTTTTCACAGGTATTTTCAAGACATCCTTTTAACTTGAGTAAGAGGTACTAAAGTACATCCAAAGGTGGTGAGCTTTTAAGGCAAATATAACTTGTTCCTTTCCCCAAGACTTTAATCTAAGTTAAATAAATGTGAAGGAGAGTCTCATTTAGGAAATCAGACCAGGGCTTAGGTGACAGAAGAGAGTTTGTCCTAGCCTATTCAGGTTGCTGTAAGAAAATATCATAGACTAAGGTGGCTTATAAAAAAACAGACATTTCTTTCTCCCAGTTCTGGAGTATAGGAAATCCAAGACCTGAATCTAAGATACACCAGATCCAATGTCTAGAGAGGGTCCACTTTCTGGTTCATAGACGGTGTCTTTTTGTTATACGCCCACAAGGCAGAAAGGACAAGGGAGTTTCTTAGGTCACTTTTATAAGGGCACTAATCCCATTCATCAGGGCTCCATCCTCATGACCTTATCACCTCCCAAAAGCCCTACATTCAAATACCATCACCTTCGGAGTTAGGTTTCAACATATAAATTGTGGATGGGACACAAGCATTCAGACCTTCATAGAGCTCGCCCTACTCTTTGGGGATAGTCATTTAAATGTTTCACGGCATATTTATTACCAGCTGAAAAGCATATTCCCAAATCACTTGTGTCTCAAAATTATGAAATCCCCTGAGTCACTGAATCTATTTTAGTAGCACAAAATACTAGGCAAAAATTCCTAAGTCGCAACGCCTCAAAGTCAGCTCTAGACCTTGTCACATCATCTCACGCCACAGTCTGAGAGGTATGTACATGGGAAGTGGGGAACTCAAAGGCCAGGGAAGTGTCTCTTGACCCTCTCATGGGCTGGGAAGCCATTCTGAGAGCACACACTCCCCGCTCAAGTCTGGCCCTGCCTTCCTCATCTGTTACCCTCTACTGTTCTCTTTTTATTTTTATTTTTTCGTCTTTGTAGATAAGAAGTAAGAAAAGGGGATGGTCGATTAAAAGCTACATTTGTTCTTTGGGAGTTTTCTATATATTTAACTTATGTATGCCTTGCCTCCTATTTCAGTGCCTAACTAATGAAATATGGATAACTGGTGTGGAATACCCTATTCTCTTACTGCCTTGAACAGTCACAAGGCAATCCTAAGTGATGGCCATCCAACTCATTGTAATGCACCCAGCTCTCTGTATTCATTTAGGAAGCATGCCCTCTGGGGGGAAGTGGGGAGAGAACAAAAACATCCACTTTTAACTCTAAAGGCAAAAATGCACAGAATGACCAAAGAAAATGTTTACTGTTACTTAGTTAATCAAATTCTAATGTGAAAAGAGAAGACAGCGATAATTTAAAATTGGTTTATGATCCATATTTATATATGCACAAGCACAAATGGGTATGTAAGGATTCAGGAGAACAATTTTTCTCTTTGGAAAAATCAGGTTGCCTTTGTGCAGATTGAGGCCAAATACTTAATAGGACATTTCAAACAAAGGAGTCTATTCTGATATTTAAACACACTGTGAGCCTTGGTTCCAAATATCTTGGGCACTCAGATGATGAAGGAAACAAGTGCCATCCTAGTCAAACCTTTCTGACTATGCTAACAACCAAAATGAACCCAAGACCCAAGGTCTGAGAAGTTTAAAATGGGACCCATCTTATTCTGTGTGCAAAATTCCTAGTCCAGTCTAAAGACCCGATTTAAATATCACTTCTCTTTAAAGCCTTGCCTCCTACTCTCAGGAAAAAATGAGTTGTGCCCCACTCCTCTTTGCTTCCATAGCATTTTACACAAAACTCTATTACAACTATTATGCACTTATCTCACTAAATTGCAATTCTCTGTTTATGTGTCTATTTCCACCAGATAACGCACCCTCAAGGGTAAAGATCAGGTCTTATTCATCTTTATAGTCTCAGCACTCAGCACAGTACTGACACAACAGCCACTTAAAACATGTTTTAGCACTTTTATTATTAGAGAAATGTATGCCCGTGTTAAAAATTCAAAATAGCACAGACTAGTATAAAAGGAAAGGTTAAAAGTTGCCTTTCCACCATTCAGACCATTGGTCCCATTTCCCAAAGGAAATTACTTTGAAAAGATTCTTAAAAATGCATAAATACTGTATAAGTACCTTCCACCCCTCCCCCAGCTAAACAACATATAGGGCTCTCAAAGCTGTTGCACATCAAGATTGGCTGACTCTTGTAGCAACATGACATGGCTGCGTGCAAAACCCCCAAGAGTAAAAGGCCAGAGAAGCACTGTGGCTACAATAGAAAGAGCACAGACGAGGAATCCGTTCTACTCAGCACATTTTATGAGTTGATAACCAAAGAGCTCTCTCCTCTCACTGAATCTATTCCTCTCTTGTTTTTATCTCACTGTCTTTCTGATTTATTCTGTGTCTCTGTTTCTTAATCTGCCTTTCTCTGTCTATGGTTTTCCTGTCTCTTTTCTCCATATATTCCTCTTTCTAATCCATGTCTGGTGTCTTTGCCCATGTCATGTTCTCTCTCCCTCTCCTCTTTCTATTATTCTTTTTCTCTCTCTGTTGCCATTATCAATCTGTCATTTTCTCTTGGACTCTTTCTCTGTTCCCTTGTTCTAGATACCATTTTTCCATGCAGCTCTCACAATCAGTAAATATTCTTACCATGGCATTAACAACTACCTAATATTTCACTTCTAGGAGTGGAGACTTAAATGTTGTACGTCAGTTCTTGAGTTGCTGTGAACGTACAGGAGATGCACAAGAATGCACGTATCTATTATGAGTTCTATATCAATCATTATGCACACACTCACATTTGCATATATGATGTCAAAATGGGTGATAACAAGATTCAACAGAGACTGACATTTACATTGAAATAATGTTGCAAATTGGGAACTAAAGGCTACTAAAATTTCCAGGAGGTCTGCTGAGATAGAAGCAACTCCAGGAATCAGGGATTACAAACAAAGGCCTGGTAGCCCCTGGGGCTGCTCAGCCTGAAGAGAGCCTGAGTGATCTCGCTGCTTTGCACAAACCCTGGGTGCCGGCTCTCTCCCAACAAGAGTGATCAGAAGTGAGTCAGGCAACTTGAATGTGGGCTCTTTGTCTAGTTTCAGTTGCCTGGAATTCAATGCTAATGAGGCCAAGTTCACAAAATTGCTTGTTCTCTCTTGTTTTGTTTTCATATTTCAAATAGCTTTTTAAAATAACTCAAGCAATGCATGTTTATTGAGAAACAACAATAGCAAAAAGTTTGGACAAAAAGAAAGTCACCTACAATGCCAACATTTCTCATAATCATAGACAAAGATTTTAAACCATACCTTTCCTGCACTTTTTTTTAAGTATTGAGCCCCTACTGTGTCCAGGTGTATTTCCCGGAACTTGGGGTATACAAAAAACCAAGAGAGACAAAAACAATAAAAAATGGGGGGAAAAAAGTGGGGGGTGGAGTGAGAGAAAAAGCTGATTTAATGGGACTTACATTTGTACAATTTTTCAATATGTTTTTTGTTTTGTTTTGTTTTTTTCCGTTCTGTGGTATTCTGTGGGAGGTTTCCCAGTTCAACATATACATACACATACATTTACATAAGCAATCTTTTAACAGCTGAATATTCTACAACACTCATAGGCAAAGTCATGAATTGTTTGTTCTATGTGAAAAGCCAGTTTTCCCCATGGAAATACAAATAAAACAGCAAATATATAGCCAGAAAATAGTGATATTGTGATGTACACTAAGAAATACATATAAGTGGTCTAATCCCCATTCTGGCAAGAAGCTCCTGAAACCCTTGGAATTTTCTGTGATGAAAGTCATCAAGGTTTCTTTTGTTACGTTAATGAGATGGCTTTTGGAATACAGCCAAGAATGAAGGCTGGTTGCCAGGAGAATCAACCTTGTGATTGGAGAGTTAGAACTTTCAGTCCCACCCCCAGGGAGAAGAGACAGGCTGGCCGTTAAATTGATGGGCAATGATTTAGTCAATCGTGACTGTGTAATGAAGTCTCTATAAAAACCCAAAGGACAGGTTGAAGAGCTTCAGGGTTGGTGAACATGCAGAGATTTGTGAAGAATGGCCCCTCCAGAGAGCATGAAAGTGCCTTGCTTCTTCCCCATACCTTGCCCTGGGCATCTCTTTCATCTGGAGGCTCCTTAAGTTATATTCTTTTATAATAAGCTGGGAGATGCCAGGATGACTCAGGGGTTAAGCACTGGCTTTGCAGCGCCAGGGTTCAAGGACCAAATCCCAGCACCGGCCCATGTGGATCCATATGCTGAACTGGGGTGTGGCCCCCAATTCAGTACTGACTGGGCATGCTTCCCATGTGGGAGGACCCCCAGTTTAGCCCCCAGCTCTTGGGGCGTACCTTCCATACCCGAGGCCCCCACCTGGTTCCAGCCCTGCGCAGCCCCCACCTACCTGTGTGGAATTAAACTATGTTGAAAACTGATGAGTACAACTATGGAGACTGCTCTGGGTCTTCCCTGTTCTATTTATGTCTCTCTGTCTCTCTCTCTCTCTCTGTCAAAAACAATTTAAAAAATTAAAGTCTATAATAGGCTGATAACGTAGTAAGTTAAATGTTTCTCTAAGTTCTTTGAGCTGCTGTATTAAATTAATCAAACCCAAGGAGAGGGTAGTGGGAATCTCTCATCTATAGCCAGTCTGTCAGAAGCCCACCACGCAATAACCTGAGTTTGCAACTGGCCTTTGAAAAGGGGGCAGGCAGTCTTGTGGAACTGAGCCCTTAACCTATGGAATCTGATGCTATCTATGGGTTGAGAATGTCAGACCTGAATTGATTTGTAGTACACCCAGCTGTTTGAGAATTGCTTGTTAGTGTGGGGGACCACCCCCCCAACTTACACACACACACACACACACATACAGACATGCTGAAAAATTTTATCGAGAACTGTATTGCAAGTATCTATGTGCAAACAGCTAGAGATATTAAGAAGGATGCCAAAAAGAATAAAATACAGTCCTAGCCCTCATTATAAGAAAATGAAAATGGGGAGAAAGACCATGAATGCAAAAACTGAAGCAATATCATGAGTAACATATTACAAATATCTTTTAATAGGCCATACTTGCACACTATTAGTACAAGTACTAATGTTAACAAAATAATAACAATAATAATAGCTAACTTTTATTGACTACCCAGTATATCCCAGATATCACTTTAAGCATTTTTTTAATCTATTATCTCCTTAAAATATCCAGAGCCAAATAAAAATATACCATTATTATTTCCATTTGCAGATGAAGAAACTAAGGCACAGACTTATAAAGTTAATTGCCCAAGTTCACATATCTAGTAGATTATGGACTGGGAATTCAAACCAATCACTACATATTATATTTAAAATAATGTAATCTTGCAGCCACCCAAGACATGTCTTTCCCAAGATGATATGGACAGTCAGGAAAAATTATTGCCTAGAATTTATTCAGCAGCAGAAGGACACCATCCTCTTCTGCCTGAGGGACTGCACGTTGTTCCACGTGACCACCTCTGTTCCTCACACAAGGCCTTCCACTGGTCTTCACCATCGGGGTCACAGTTTCTAGTGAGAAACTGATAAAGCTGTGGGCTTCAGCTCTTCATGGGGAACAATAAGGCACATTGACTTGAGATCATTATTCTAGACAATGGGAGATGTTCATGGACCCCAAACCACCCTTATAAACCCTAGGAGAAAGATTTTCAAACTTTCGTGTTCCTAACCGTCTCCTAAGGAGTTTAGAAAGCATAAAGATTCCTAGTCCCCATCAGCAGCCTCAAAAGAAGGTCCCATAAGGACAACCCACAGAAACTCTGCCTCTGGTGCCCAAGGAGAGAGCCCATGGCTACTCAGACAAGAATTCCTCTATGAGTTCAGCAGAACACAAGTCATTGCAAACAGGGACTCAAACAGGTTCTAAATAGGATAACCACATGCCTAAAATAGACTTGCCTCCTGTTTAATGATTCGATTCAAGAGTGCATGGTGGAAAGTGCTGAGTCAGGGGATGACCTTTCACTTCTGACCACCTGCCCTCCATAGGCCCTGGAGCAGAGGGATCAGAGGCCTGGAGTTTTGAGTCTCCACACCCTTCGCTGCTCTGCTTAGGGGAAGATGCCTAGAGGCATCCGCCCTTGGCTCCAGGACATAACATGATTAGTTGGTGGTCTGACAACATGATTCTTATTAGTACTTTCTTTTAAAAGTGCACAAGTTGACCACACTGTCACTCTAGGGTCATTAGCCAGCAGGGAGAAATCTCATAACACATCCCACACATCTTCCTGGGATAACAAGACAGAATGGCACACATTAATAACCCCAGGCAAGCCACTCCTGAGGACACAAGTCAGAGCTTTCTCAAGCGGCAACATGGAGCGCCTTATTACCGAGTAAAGTGTGTCAGGTCAGTGACCTGAGATGGGGGCGATATGAGAGGGGGAGCCCTGAGATGGGGTGCTCATACCCAAGTTGCCCTGCCACCTCTCTGCATTACTTGTAGAGTTCTCACTAAAGAAACTCAGAAGGAACCCTTATAATAAAACAATATGATTTTTTTTTTTAATTAAAAAAGCTTTGGAGCTTAAAAGGAAAAAAATCAAATTCCAGCTCTGTCACCTTCTAGCTGTGTGACCTTGGGAAAGCTCTGAGGGCATGTCTTCTACAGCTTTAGAATGAGGATAACGATACCTGGTTTGTCAGGGTGGTGTGAGGATGAAGTCAAATAATGTGGTGATGTGCTACATTAAGTTTGTCCAACCACAAACGGCCCAGGACAGCTTTGAATGTGGCCCAACACAAATTTATAAACTTTCCTAAAACACGATGAAATTTTGTTTGCAATTTTTTTTTTTCATCTCATCAGCTATCCTTAGTGTTACTGTATTTTATATGTGGCCCAAGACAATTCTTCTTCCAGTGTGGCCCAGGGAAGCCCAAAGGCTGGACACCCCAGGTCTAGAATGTACATCCAGGGATTCCATCCACTAAATTGGTGGTTATTTATGTTACTATCGTTAAGAGGGACTTCCATTATAATCAGTATATCTTATCTGGGTACAGGGAGCTATCCTTGGCATTCAGCAAACTCCCTTTTGCTCCCTTCCCTCATTCCACTCCACCCCCAAAAGTTAGAAGTAGAAAAGGCAACAGCTGGTAACTCAATTATAAGCCTTGAGCAAATAAAGCCCATTAGTATCAGCAGACTCCCCTTCAGTTTGAACACAACTGCTGCCAAACGCTGACACTCTAGGTTCCCTTAACTGAGACCATACCTACCATCACTTTAAACAGATTTCATCCACATAGGACAAATAAAGAGGGGAAGTGGTGACTAGCCCCCTTTTCTCCACCAAGCCCCTGCTGCAATAAACGCAGCCATAAATAACCTCATCTCCCAAGTCCATTAGCAGTGGAGCACACATGGTAGAGAGGTTACTGATGGAGACCTTACATGCAGCAAGTCCCATTATCTCTCTTTAAGGTCACTTTTTAAAGGTTTAAATAATGCCAAGAGGATGACATTTGGCAAGGCCACTTGCTCTGAAGCCCAGGAAAAATAACAAATAGCTGAGCCTAGAACTCAGGAGCTCCCTAGCCAGTATCTACCCTTCCGGCCGTGGCAGATACAGGAGCACAGGCTGCAGGCGAACCACGAACACAGGATACACCTGTTTCAACTCTTGCCTGTGGAAAGCCAGCACCAAGAATCCATCGAAAAGTGTTACAAAATGTGTTTGAGCCTCTTCTTCCACTAACTGACCTGCTTAGTAGCCAACACCGTAATATTCCTATTTGAGAAATGTAGATCATTTTTGCCTTCCCTGTCTCAGAAGGCCACAGTGAGAATGAAACTGAGGTGATGGAAATGTTTCCATCTTTGAAAACTGATGCATTTTGCAAAGGGGCTGAAACTGATCTGAAGTGGCCTGACAATGTTCAGGAGTGCTTTAGAAATAGATGCACATGTACAGTTTCATGTTAAATTTCCTATGAAGCATTCACATCCTTCTTTTTTTTCTTCCTACCTACCTTTTAGAATGGTCTTTGTTCTTTCCTTATATTGTTTGCAATAGAGAGAGAGACTGAGAAACAGAGAGAGACAGAAAGAAGGGGGAGAGCCCAGAGAAGTTTCCATAGTTGTGCATTAGTTTTTTGATATAGTTTCATTCCACAGGTGGGTGCAGAGCTGCGCAGGGCAGGAACTGGGCCTAGTGCCTCTCCCAAGGGAGCACATCCCTGTGAGCTGAGGGCCTCCCACATGGGAAGCTCGCCTTGTTGAGAACCAAGCTGAGAGCACACCCCAGCTCAGCATATGGGTCCACATGGGCCAGGGCTGGGACTCGATCCTCGGACCATAGAGCTGCAAGACAAGTGCCCAACCCACTGAGCCATCCCGGCATCCCCTGTTCTTTCCTTACAAACCATGCACAGTAAGATTCCATCTTTGTTTCTTGCCAACCACTTGACTATTCCATCCATCCCATCAGGGCAGATGTAGCACTTCTCAAGAATGACCATGACACTATCATGGGACCCAGGGCCACCTCAGGCTGACCACGCCTCTTCTCTGCCATCCTCTTCGGACAATGTGGCCACACTGTTTGACTAGTTTCCCCTTAGGACACACAGATACATTCTCCACACTTTCTAGAGATATAGGGCCATAAATTGAGACATACAGAAAGACAGGATGACCATTTCACATAAGTTTAAGGACAGTGTCAGCTGGCAGAAAGCCAAATTAATGTATCCTCTGGGCAGGCTGGACAGTAGTATTTCTAGCCAATAATGTCAACAAAGGAAGTCCTATTGTGAAAACTGTGTGTGTATGTTTGGGGTGGGGGAGAATGTGAAGGTGAAAATGACACAAGAACTCCAGCTGAGATTTAGTGTGCAAATAAAGGCAGTCATGTCTTTAAGTGACCACAAAGTTTTTTTGTTTTCTTTTTGGCTTGGCATATATCCAAGCTTACTACTTACTAGAAGATGGATAGACTTTTTTTTTTTTGGCTTAAAGTATATTTTTAAAAACTACTTCTAAGTTTAAAACTTGAGTTGAATGTAGTTTACATTTAACATAGGCTATTTTGCTGTATATAGATAGGAATTGTTACATCTCTACTCTCTACCTTTACTCACACCATCCATTTAACTCCAACTATCTTTATAATAATCCCATCCCCATCTTTTAATTAAAATTTTCTTTACATTTCAAGTTTCAGCTAAAGCACCAGCTCTGTAATAAAACTTGAAGACCACCTCAGACAGAAGGTGTCTGTCCCTCCCCTGAACTTCTACAGAATGTTACACCCTTAGAGGACATGTAACTTATGCCTCTTCAGAGGGTTCTTTGGGTTCAGGACTAAAATCTCTTTGAGGACAGGTATTATTTCTATTCATCTTTGTGCATCACTGCATATAAATTCCTATTATCACTGCCTGGAAATTTTAGGACTCAGTCCACATTTTTAAAATTAAGAGTAAATTCAATAATTTGTATAAGCTTCTTAGCATCATACTCTCTGTCACATGGTAATCTCTCCTTAAGTGTGAGCAATTATTATTCTCTTAAAGAAATACTTTTATCAGTTTTTGTACCTTACTCTATGAGTTTCTGTGGTCCCTCTTGAAAAGGATGTGGATATAGTTCCCAGGACCAACATTCATGTCAATTTATTCTAGAAAAATACCATTAAATAGTTTAAGAGTTTACTTTCCAATTTCACATTAAGCAACTTTTTTTGCCCAAAGCTAGCAAATTCCTAAACATAAAGATAAGATATAATAAACCCAATAAACTATGTTTTCAAGCAAATTCACATTGAAATAAATGCCTGCTTGGATCTCAAATAACTTGATTTGCTTATAAGTAGATATGCATATGAATCACAGAAAAAGAAAGAATCGTATAAAATAAAAGGCTTGCTCACTTTCAGGTCAAGGGTATAGGTCATTGTGTCATTTCTATATCCCTAACACTCCCAGCACACTGTAGTTAAATGTAGTAGGTGTACAATACCTACAAGCTGAACAAATGATTAAATCAATTTCAACCTATAAGCATACTCCAGTCTATTAGTGTCATTTTACAGAGGGTGAAATTGAAGCCAACCGAGTTTTAACAAGCTATTACCACATAACTAATATTTGCATCATATAATCCAAGATTCTTAATTCCCATCAAAGAATAATTTCTTCAACTAAAATAAGAACTAGCATTTATTGAGCACTTATTGTGTACCAGTCACTTCATATGCATGTCACATCTTCAAAGAAAAATCTGCAAAACCATGTACTACTCTCATATTTCAGTTGAGAAAACTGAAACTTAAAAAAACTTAAGTGTCTTACTCAAGGCAAAGTGCTGGTAAGCAGGAGGGATAACATTCAAATCCAAATGTGTCTGCTTCCAAACCTACTGTCTTCCATGTCTCACCATACTAACATCCACTAATAGCACAAAACATCGATTGGAGAAGGAATTACGTGAGCTTTCTAGAGAAGACTAAAATTCTGTTATTTTACTTAAAATATAAAAATACACAGATCATAAAAAAAGAAGAAGAATAATATGTCAAAATGTATAGCCAAATTAAGTGTGCCTATCCAACTTCTCTATACAATCAGATTTATAATTAACTTAGAAAAAAAATCTATTCCTAAGGAACACCCACTCTGAAAGTTGATGATGGCACGTTACCTCGTGATCAATGGATCACCATGTGCAGATTCTATGTCTCACAAAAGATGAACAGGTGGGTGGATAAGAGAACCACCAAATCACTAATGAAAGTAAGAGTGTGAAGTGACAGGTGCATTTTACAGGCCCTGCTTTTTTGCAAGTATATGGAGCTTCCAGAGAAGACTATGCCTCCTCCACTATCATCCCAAATCCACCCAAGATAGGGTTACTTAAAATACAGACTCCAAAAGGTCTGAGTTTTTCTGTCCTACCTTAAAGTCTTTAAGAGACGTCTTTCAGTGGGATTCTAGAATCAGATCACTGCATGCCAGTCCCTGATTGCTGCTGATCTTTTGTAAACCCTTGGCAAGTCATTTAGCTTATTGGAGCCTTGGTTTCTTCCTCTATGTAAATAATTTTATCCCCTTACAAAATGTTTTATGAAAATTAGGTGAGATGATGGAATATGAAGCACCTAACCCAAAGCTTAACTCAAGGTGAGACTCAGTTTATTCACTATAGTTGGATGTAGATGCCAAGTCAAAGAATAACTAAAGGCAAAGGGGTATATGGGAATCAACCAGACCATAAATGCAGCATTAAAGATATCATAATGGCCAAATAAGTCAAGTAAAAGCCTCTACTAACAAAACTTTTTTTTTTTTTACATTCACAAAACTTTATTATAATACATCATTATAATTGTTCTATTATATTTATTTAAGATTTTTATTAAAATACAGTTAGCATACAATATTATGTTAGTTTTACATGTACACCATAGTTATTCAAATTTATAATACTTAAATAAGTGATTATGATGATAAGACCAGCCATTGTCTGCCATTGCACCATGCTATTGCAATATTATTGACTATGTTTCCTATGCTGTACGTTACGTCCTACTATTTCCTGTAAGAAGGGGACATGGTGGTTAATTGAAATATTCAAATTCACATTAACCTAAGAATATGAAAAAGAGATATGAACATGTATTACCCACCTATTACCTAACAAGGATTTTATAAGGATTAATGAGTGTAGCACTGCAAATCCTTGGAAATAAGGAATAAACATATGCCCCATCATATGGACATATACAGACAAAAATGTATTTTAACGAACTAAGGATACTGTATAAATTTAGATCAGGGCACAGCATGCCTAGGATGAGTAGGGTAGGAACAATATGTTCTTGCTTATGACACCAAGCTCATGACAAATGATTCATACCCAGCACCTTTCATGCCAAAAGATCCCCCCAGGAGTTCCACCAACTCTAGCAACAGTTTCTATCAAGCTAGACTGCAGTATAGAAGAATCACATCACACCCACGGATGAAGCAAAACAGTCATGTCTTTGCACAACTGTACACATTCAGCAGGAGAGGAGGCAGGTAGCAGACAAGAAGAAGGTGGGAGAACCATCCAGAATTCCCCACAAGTGTGACAGGCAGCTAATAATTACCATACACTTACCCCTTTAATGCATGTGTTACTGTAATCAGAAGCCCTATTTATAAAAGCTTTTAGCTAAAGGTAAGACAGGTTCAGAGGATGTATACTGCCTATGGCCCTGAATGGATGGGGGAGTGGGGATTATAGGGGAAGACAACTAATGTGAAAAAACAAGAGCTCCCAATGCTGTCCTTGGTTTTAGGTTTGTGAAAATGAAGCACGGTGACATAAAGGTTCCAAATAGGTGTGCCACACTTGATCGTCACAAGGTCCTCTTAGGTGGATCCTGGCACACATTTCTCTGTAGGGGAACTAACAGGCATTGCCCCCACTTCAGAGATGAGGAAATTCACACTGAGAATGCAGTCAACCTGCAAAATCAGAACACATGCAAGCAGAACTAGAACTCAGGTCCCCACTCTGCTTTTCATGTCACAGAATTGTGCAAAACAAAAACAAATAATAAAAAGAAAGTTTCTTTCTGTGTTCCTTCTCTTTAAACAACATTTGAAACTTAGTCTCGCCTATGAATGTGGGCCAGCTTTGTTTTGGAGGACCTGGTTACAGACTATTTCTTCCTCTACCATCTGTACACATATGCTAAAAAGGGACCGGTGTGTGTGTAGGCAGGGATGGGGGGTGGAGGTGTTTTTACACAATAAGAAACTATTAAGTAGAAATCTCATTAGTTAACTAGATCTGAGTGCTCAGACCTTTAATACACGCCACCTTGATTATTTTCTACATTATCTCAGACTTTGGTGCATGTGTCCCATCCAAGTTCTGACCCTAATAAGACCTACTGGACTTATAAGCACCATTAAATTAAAAAAAAAAAAAAATCTGGCAGTGCTTTTGCGCCATTTCTTAAATAGAGTTTAAAATTTGCCAAAGATGTACTCTCCTTTTCTAGCTCTTTCCAAGATCTTTCAAGAGATGAACTAAAGTAGAGGTCTAATGGGTGAGAGATATTTTACAGCTTGAATTACATTAAAAGCCAGAAATATTTTGAGTCCCAAGTCCTTTACTCTTGATACAACAAGATCTAATATGTTGGATGTGTTTAAAATCCCCCTTAAAGCCAGAAGCTTTGAGCTAATCACTGAAAGCAGTGCAAGTTATTCAATTAGTTGCAGAAGATTCAAGTTCAAATTGGGTGATTAATTTTAGCAGTAGATATGATAGGTAAGGTAAGGAATGAGGGCAAGGGTCACCAGAATTTGAATGGAAAGAATTCAGCTTCCATTATTTGATTAAACCAGTCCTGAGAACATATAAAACCACAGCTTCAGGCACAAAGACTAAAGTGTAGGGAAAACCCTGATGATGCTCTCAGAACAGACACATCAATCCAAAGTACTATTTATCATGATTTGTCTTAATGCAATTTATATGTATGCACCCAAGGAATCCAAAACGACAGACTATTATTTTAAAATGTTCACAACTTCCATTAAAACGCTGACAATGAGCACATCTCACCAAAGTTGGCACTTCCCTGGGAAGGTTTCTGGCAATTACATCACAACTGAAAACATTTTGAAAGGGACCAGGCTGCACAGGCTGTGCATTATTACAAACACTACAATTTCAATAACCTGATTTTTTTTTTTCCATTTTACTCATTCTTGGTTTTTATGTTCTTCTTGTCTGCTTAATGGCAGCTTAGAGAAGTTCCCACACTTTCTAATCCTCTTCAGTTGTTCCCAGTCAAAGCTGGCTCTTTACTGTTTCAGTTCATTGAAGTTTCCAGGTGCAGTTTAAACTAGAATAGCTACCTCTGATTCCAGACACGCAGGCTTGTCTCAAAATCTAAAGCCTTTACTGACGTGGACAAAGCTCATGGACTTGCACCCACTTCCCCCAGCATCAGGCTTCCTGTGTTCCAGCAACCCCTCTCCTCCCTTCCTAAAGGGAGGCTGCGTATTGATTTGAGCTCTTCACCAGAGGAGGTCAGGCAATGGGGGAGAACAGGGAGCTGTTGTCACTGGGTTATATCTATCTTCCTAGGACTGATCACGCCAGAAAACAACAACTCATTCACAGGCTGGAAAGCCCCAGCTCTCAGAACACACTGACTGGTGCTGTTAAAAGACGCTGGAGAGTCCCTGTCCTGAAAACCTGCACCCACTTGGACCCCAGAAGCAGAGAAGACATTAAGGACACCTTATCGCCCACTGCATTTCTCTTCCCTGTGGAGAAGAGGGGGCTAGGAGCTCTGAGTACAAATAAAATTAAAAGCCTCAAATAAAGTCTTATTGATCTTGGTTGCCTTCCTCTGTGAGTCTAGCAAGTAAAGGGAAAGTCACTTGAGGGATGTCATTCTGCCTTGAAATTTAACCGTTTCACCTCCACAATCCGGATACTTTACTGCCCCTCCGTTTTTCCGGTCTTCAAATGCATATTAATTACATCAATGCGACCAAAGCAGCTAGGAAACAGGGATTTGCCTACTCTGTTTAAACCTTTGTATGGGGTTTGCAAGAGACTGATTTTGGTGGGAAGGGGTTGGTGGTTGTCTCCTAGGAGGTAACCTGGTGGAGGTGAGCAGGTAAGACGAGTTTGCAGCATCTTTCCCGTCCGGAAACCCCATTTCCTCAAATCCTCCATCAGATCACACAGCCAACTTTAACTCTTTCCGTCTTTCACCCCTTTGCCCTCAGTCCCATTCTACTCACGCTGCTGTTGTGGCCAGACCAGTGGACCATTGCTTGGTTGTGTGCTGAGTCGCCTGTCAGCGCGAACGTGGTGCTGGTCAGTCTCAGCTCCTCCATTCGGAAGCGGGTGGCTTTGTCTGGGTCCCGCTCCAGAGTCCCAGGCTCCTGCTGCCCTGCGTCCCTTAGCACTCTCCGGGGGCTTCTACTCGCGCCCTCTCCTTGTTCTGCCTTCTGGTCCGCTCCACTCCTTCTCCTCCGGCCAGAACGTGGGGCAACGGCCACGGACGCCCCGGGGCCCGGGGCCCGCTCCAGGGACAGCACTCGGTCTCCGGGGGCCACTGCGAACAGGGGGCGCCCGAGGAAGGGCAGGGGCGTGGCAGGAGCCCTGCCTGGCGGCCCCTGGTGAAAGCAGCCCGCTGGGGTCGGAGCCCAGCGTGGGGCCGAGCTGGGGTGCTGCTGGGGGCAGCGGGAGCCGCCGCCACAGGCGCCCGGGGCGCAGAGGAGCCAGAGCCCCGCGCCGGCGAGGAGCGCGCCCAGCCCGGCTAGGGAGCCACCTCCGGTGCCAACTTTTCCCATCGCGGGAGCGGAGAGGAGCAGAAAGCGGGTCCCGGACCGAAGGCGGCGGCGCGGGGCTCTTCGCTGGCCGGCGGTGGGGCACAGGCGCTCAGGACCCCAACTCCATCCAAGTTGGGCCGCGCCGGGGCGGGTGGAGGTGGCGCCGGGCAGGTGGCGGCCTCTCGCCCAGGCTGGGCTGGTGCCGAGCGCGGGTTCGGACAGAAGGAGCCGCCGCCACGCGGGGGTGGAGCTGCACTGGAGTCACGGGCGGAGCGGGCGCGGGCGCGCTGGCAGGCGACGCGGAAGGGAGGGCGGGCGCTGCCGGGGCTCCGAGCGCCGCGTCCCGCTCGCGAGCTGCGCTGCGCGCGGGTGGCTGGGACCGAATGCGCCGCCGACGCCGTCGGCGGGCTCGCGGGGGCTGCCGCCGCTCGCTCCCCGCGGCCTCCCGCTCTGCGCCCCCGCAGCCGCCCGCCCGGCTCCGCTCGGAGCCCGCGCGCGCCTCCCGTAGGGTCTGCCAATCCGGAGCTCAAGGAGTGGTCACTGTCTGGGGGACTTAACGTTCCCGTTTCATGGTTTGGATGAGTCTCTGTTGCTCTTTGCTTGCCTCCTCCGCCGACCTTTTCCAGTTTGGAAAACAGGGACGTTTGGCTCCTGGTTTTCCCTTCTTGGTCTCTGTAAGTTGGGGTCTGGATCTTTCCTAAAGCAGAATCTGTATCCCGGGTAGGGGGAGATCCCGGGAAGGCAACGGCAGAGAATGATGTCATTAAATCATCGTGGGAGGGTGGGGCATTTTTCTATTAATTATCAAGTTTGGATTCCTTGTCTGACCTCCTAAAGCACTCACCGTATTCGAACCCAATCTTCCCGCACTTCGGGAGCGTGTGTCTTGGCTTTCCTAAGAGACTGAAAACTCAGCACAGGAGCACCAAATTGTGAGCAACTTGGAAGAAGTGACCAGTGTATTTTGTTTGCCATTTTATTCCTAGTGCTTGGCACAGTGTCCTGCACGGTAAGAAAGGTGTCAGCCATTATCCAGTACATATTTATTGTGAGTTTTATTATATATGTGTATGAAAAGAAATACAGGGAAGGAGACACAGTGCTCTATTGGTCCGTGCTTAGCCCAGAACTAACAAGTGTCTTGAGATTATTAGCAAACCAAGTCTGTGCTGGGTGCTCAGCCACTAGTCTGCTGTAGAATCTCAGACAAGTAGCCATCAAATCTCTCAGTTGCCTACACCTTAATATTAAGTAGTAGCATTAGATCACCTTTAAAATCCCTTCCATTCTTGGAATTCTGTAATTGTATACGAATAATGTCTTCCCAGCCGAGCTCCCTGCTACTGTTCAAAAGTTCAGAGGAAGACTTACAGTAGGTGGATGGGCTTTGAAAATTACAAAGAATTTCTCAAAACCTAAGCCCTTTTCAAGCAGAAAGTTTGCTTCTAAGGGTTGAAATACATTCCCATTCTTTGTAGTCTTCATATGCCCTAATAATGTTTTTCTTATTACACCGTAACTATTAAATTATGTCATGAGTCCTTACTGATTGAATAAAGGAACCCCACAGCAAAATAGTACAATTTTCAGTTTCTAATTACATTTTTGTCCATTTTCACACTTGCAAGAGTAACTTTACTGAAAAATCTGAATTCTGAAGTTTGTTATGGGACCAACTTGAAAGTAATAGAGTGATAATTGCTCTTCAAATAACAAGACCCTCTTTTTGATGCTGTACAATAGAAATTGATATCAATCCTACTCAGATTTGTATTACAAAAAAATCAATTTAAATTATTGTGTTTTTTTTTTCTATGACCAATCCAAGAAGTGTGGCCATGCAAGGAGAGCAGGCTTCTTGGCCATTAAGTGTGTGGACTCAAAAGGACAAAAGTGTATACTGTTTGTCATTAAAGGAGATAAAGACTGTTCTTACAAAAGCACCTTTACCACTCAAGCCTGAATCCTCCTGTAAAAGAAACACTGGTAGGTTGAGACTTTGAGATGGAGGAGAGGAGAGCCAGTACTCTCTGTGGAAGCCCAAGACTACTGTTTTACTGTCCTCAGAAAGGCTTTCAGAGCGTTCCGGGATCATTTGCCTTCTTTCTATGCCCTGCTAACTCTTCCAGTCTGGATCCATGCACACGAATTCCTCCAAGAGAAGAAAACCAGATTCAAGAGTCAAAACTCAAATAAATTCCCGTCCAAAGATAGGACTGGAAAAGTGAAATAGAAAGGAAGGAAGGAAGGGAGGGAGGGAGGAAGGGAGGGAGGGAGGGAAAGAAGGAGAGAAAGAAAGAGAGAAAGGAAGGAGGGAGGAAAGGAAGGAAGGAAGAAGGGAGGGAGAGAGGGAGGAAGGAAGGAAGAGAGAGAAAGAAAGAAAGAAAGAAAGAAAAAGAAAAAGAAAAAGAAAGAAAGAAAGTTAAAAACAAAGAAAAAGAAAAAAATTGGTGGATTCAAATGTTCTTCTGGTATGAATCCATTATTGGCCTAGTTTGGTTTCAAAATGAAGTTCTTCCTGAAGAAATAGTACAAGTAGAGCTAATTGTTCCTCCCCAAAGAGTTTACAGCTCTCATCTTTTAGAACACACCTATTACAATGACCCTTTTAAAGTATAAGTATTTTCAGCTCATTTGCTGAAAAGTCATAGAGGCCAGGCACTTTTTTACTGCCTGATATTTATTATTCATTTGAGAAAAAGGTTACGGTACACAGATATGGATAAAATGGGCTCCAAGTATTGTGTTGAGTATTTTTTATATATTTCTTTTATTTCTTATGTCACTGATCCCCCATTGACTCTTGTCAACAAGCAGAAAAGGAAAGTACAAGAAATTCCCAAAACCATCCTCTTTTCCACAAGACTTCAAATAATAGGCTACACATGGGGAAAAGTGGGCTAACCTATTTCAAGATGTTTTCATTCTAACAATGTACTGAGTTGCCCAACAGGTTTTATTAATGTAATGCAGGGGTGTCAAACTGGCGGCCTGTGGACCGAGGTAATTTTTTGTGGCCCACAATGCTCTGAAATAAAATGAAAATAGAAAAAATTGTTACGAAGAAAATAGCACTTAGGGAAGATCGAGGCAATACCGTACACACGATTCCCTCGTAAACCCTTTCACTTCTGAAGACGAATATACAGGTGGCCCAGTGCCTTTCCTGGGGTCCTGTGGGTCTGTATAAACGTGCTGACTCAGTTCCGGCGACGTTTGTAAATGGGATGTGGCCCGCGTGAATCTTGCCTGTTGCACCAAATGGCCCGTGAGTTTGACAATGGCCCATGAGTTAATTGAGTTTGACACCCCTGATGTAATGCATTAAGAATGAGTCCTGTGTTAGGAAAATAGTTGATATCTTAGACCAGTAGAGATCATAGGCCAGATCTATAATTCCAACAAGGAGTCTTTGCATTGTGCGTATAAAAAATATGCCACCTTCTTGGTCAAGTTACTATCATTTCTCACTTGGAGGACACAACAGCCTTCTAACAGCTCTCTCTACTCCACTCCACAGTCGCTCCATTCTAGCTCATCTCTACAAAGTACACAACAAGTACCCAAAAGATAATTCATTGTGTGAAGGAAGAAAATAATGGCCTTCTTAATATTTAATTACTGATTAACATACATATAGTGTGTGTGTGTGTGTGTGTGTGTGTGTGTGGAGAGAGAAAGAGACAATATTGTATTTATGAATATTTGGAGCCACATGCTGATTTGTGTGCATGACCAATATGTTTCAGATGCCTTGCCCTAAAAAGCAAAAGTGGTCTTTCAAAAATGTAAAAAATTTCATTTCTTGCCACTGTTGAAACCCTTCTTCAGACCTACCACTGCAAACAGAACAAAACCCACACTCCTCACCATGGTCAATCAGGCCTGCATGAGCCAAGTCTTGTCTGTTCGTCAATCACATTTGACAGCTCTCTCTCCTCATGCATATGCTCCATCCACTCTGGGCAATCCCTCCCGTTCATGTGTCAAGTATTTACCAGTTCATGACCTGTATATTGCTGTTCCACCTTCCCACTATGCCCACCATCATCTCCAATTCTCATAGCTGACCATTTTTTTTTTGAGACCTTCACTTAAAAAGTACCATCTTAGACGTTCCCTGACTCCCTATCCAAGTAGAAAGTCCTCTTGTATTTTGTGTCAGTCCCTAATTAGTTACTTCTTAGCATATATTACAGCCATCAATTATTTTATTTCAATGGTATCCCCCAAAAAGCTACATGTGGGTAAGGACAAATTCTCCCTTGTCTATTTTTTCCTCGATGGCTCCTTTATTGCCTGGCTCATTATATGTGCTGAGTAAACAACAGGTTGGCTGAGCAACACTGTGTAATAACCCTACCTGCATAACTTCTAGGAGTTAACACTTTGTAAATCAGACCTGGGCAGATGCCAGGAACCACACTAAGGACTTACATGTAGCAGCTCATTCATTTTTTGTTTTTGTTTTTTACAAATTTTTTCTCAGCTAGGTACTGTCATCGAATCATAAAGTACCACTTTACAGATCACATTAAACAACTACCCAGTGTCACAAGGCAATATAATGCAAGAGGCAAGGCCTCCTCCTAGGCATCTTAATCCGAGTATGTTCTTGACTGCATGCAATACTATTTCTACTCCAAATCCAACTAGTAACATATAACATTTATTGATGAATTACTATGTGCCAGGCACTATAATTAGAATCATTTTCAGTGATGTTAAGCAAGCAGTTTTGGAGACAAGTACAGTAAGCAAATTTGTTTAGGCTAAAGGGAAATTCTAATTTCATTTTTTTATTTTTTATTTTTTTTTGACAGAGAGAGAGAGATACAGAGACAGAGACAGAGAGAACTGAACTGGGGGAACTCCCCAGTTCAGCATATGGGTCCGCACGGGCCGGAGCCGGGATTCGATCCTCGGTCCCTGATGCTACAAAGTGAGCACTTAACCCACTGAGCCATCCGGCTTCCCCCTAAAGGGAAATTTTATATTTGCCAATTTGTATTTGCTTTTATTTGGTGGAGAGTGGAATGGGGGGCAATGTTAAACAGCAGCGTATTTACTGCACACATAACTTAATTGCACAAACGACAGTAGCTACAACACATTGGTTTTCCTTTTTATCCTTTTCCTTCCATATCTGATGGAGACCTTGGCCTTGGTGGCACTAAATCACATTATATGTCTCATCATTAGAACAACATCTTTTAATACCTCTCAAAATACTTGGCTCCCCTTGGATACCATTGAGACAAGGTGCCTTACATCTCAGATCAATTTCATAAAGAACCACAGGGGGGGAAGAAAAAAAAATTGGGGAGAATAATATACACACTCTTCTCATTGGCTACCAAAAGGGTTGAAGGGATTTTTCTTTTTTAACTTCCCCTTTAAAATAATTTCAGGTTTCTACAAATACCAGCTTAGGTCTGAATCTAGTAATTGTATCTCTTCTCATACGCCCAATCTATGTGGCTTAAACAGAAGGGCTTAAGCCCTCTTATCTACAAAAATAAGTCTAAACTTATATACCTAACTCATAAGATGTTGTAAAAGTTAATTCAATTTTATGCACCTCTTAGAGATAACAATGTTGCCTTGTATTTATGTAACTCCTATTTTACCAGACCTCTAAACAGTTTGTTTTTTTTCTTCCCCCTAGTTTAATAAATCTTGCAGCAGCTCCAAAAGGTAGGTAGGGGGCAGATTTTGCCTGCATCTTATAGAATAAAGAAGAAATTTATCCAAGGTCATAGAGTTAGAGGGAAAAAAAATGTAGAAATTAATTTTATTATTCTTTTTCTTTCCAGTTAGCCCAAATTCATATCCAATTTGTATATATATGAAATAAAATTCCACATTATTTTTGTTCAGCTATTACACATTGCTTAAGCAATGATTTCAGGTTTCAAAAAATAGTTTGTATAGTTAAATAGGAACAGAGAAGGATGAAATCATATCACTATTGTTGTGTCAGCTCACATATGCATATATTTTTCTCACTTAAATAGACTTAATGTGTAATACATACAATGGGCTCCATGACTAAGTTTATTTAAAGAGACTTTTAAGAATACACCTTTGCCAAAGAGTCTCAGAATGTATTCCAAAATTTTATTATAGTCTTAAAATTATCTAGAAACTACCAAAAGTAACTTCTATAGTCTCTCTCCTGTCCTCCTCTGGTCTGTTAGTCCAACATAAAACGGCTTCCAATAAATCACAAAACCAGCTCCATAATCTCAATTCCAGTCTCCTTGAAAGTACAAATAAGAAGAAACAAACTCAGTTGGAGCTACATTTCACTTCTGTTTCTCTGAGAGTATTGAGTAGAGGAGAGAAGATGACAGAAATAGAAAACTAGCCCCCAAATTCTTCAAGGACCACTGAGATGACAACCAAAGCTCCCATATCACAAGAAGTCTTCAGTTGTTTTTGTCTCTCTTCCAAAGAATTAATCCAAAAAATGAATGAGGTTAACACTGAAGCCAAATTCAGTCGATTTCTAGGGCATAATATGTCAGCGGAATACAACTCTCTAAAATGTACAGCAGGATTGAGAAATAAGGTCTTGAGGACATCTCTCTGAAAGAATAAGAATAACTTGCAAATAAAAGGAGGAAACAAATCAAAGAATAAGTAGCACAGTTGGACAGACATTAATTACTTTATGCTCATTCTCATTTCTCTGTTTGATCTAGACAAAAAGTAGATACTCCTATACTCCAGCCCCTAGGAGTCCAGATATTCCTGATAGTATGTTAACCTCTGGCAGTGACACAGAAGTTCACTGAGAAGCAAACGAAGAGGAAAGATCACAGTCCAAATTTATTATGTTAATTCGCCTCTGGTGCTTGAAGACAGTTCAGCAAGGGGCTTAAAATCCTAAACTTTGAAGCCTAAAACCTAATTTTAAATCCCCCATACACCACTTACTAGCTCTACAATAGCACTTTACTTTCTGAATCTCAGTTGCTTAATCAGTAAGATGGAAATTATATTACTTTCCCCTTGTGAGGCTGTTCTACATGGCAGAAGGCAAATGTATGCTCCATACATGTCAACTATTGTTAAAGTAATTTCATACTTCAAATGTCAATTTCAACTGGACAGTGCTCTCCGATGTGTTTTCCTAAATGGAAGACAAGAAGATAAAATCCAGCCAATTAAAAAAAACATATATTTCATTTCCTACTAGATACAAAACAAAATCTAAAGACCGCCATACTCCATAAGAGATAATAAGAGGAAAAGATAATGGGTTGAAACTCAGAAGTTTTGCTTCGGAAATAAGTAGAAAGAATGGAATAAACTGCTAATGTCTTAGTTCTTGTCAACCAGTCTTCCTGTGAGTCATTGTACAGGAACCTGCATCTGAGCCTCATGGACTTCTTAGAGGTCAACAGTAGACTGGGATTGAACTTTTGAATACATACTTGAACAATCTCTTGTAGCTTGAAAAATCAACTTTAGAAAAGGTCAAAAGGAAGTTTTGATTTAATATGTCATAGAGTAAATGCATGCAGTTGATAATGTAGAGATATTACAGAGTATGAAGACATAAATCTGCTTAGGTAGTGCGTAAATGTAGATCAATGATTGTTTGCCATGAAAAACTATTGTAAGGAAGTGTTCGGCTACCTTTACCTGCTCAGTTATTATCAGGAGGTATAACTATTTGTGTCACATTGTGGGCTGAGGCCTGTGTACTCCATGCAGTCAGCTGTGGGTCTAGCAGTGGTAACCTAGGAGCCCAACCTGAGAACGCATTTGGCTCTTTGTTTATCTGGTGCTCTATGCCTGATGTGCAAAGTGGATAAACAGTATCTCTTGCATTCCTCTTGGCACCCTGTTATCTATGCTGACAATGTGCTTTTACTGTTATAATCATCTGACCTACACATCCATCTTCTCCATTAGACTCTGAACACTTGCAGGTTAGAGGTCCTGCACATTTTATCTATCATCCTTCAGCCCTAGTACCTAACCCAATGCAGGCACAGAGTGACATTCAATGTTTGTTGAATGGCTAAATGAATGTCAAAGCTAATATTCTCATATCTTTGATAGCCTGTCTTAATACCATCAGATATCATCACTAGGATGAACAATAGACACCCACCGCAACTGCCACATAAAGCTAAGTTTACACCTATGATTAAAGTTGAACCAATGAATAAAACAATTTAAAACAAAGCATCATTAACTAAAAATGCTTGTTTGTAAATCCATTGCTATAAGCTGCAGCTTGTTTGAAGAGAACCCTGCCCAATAACAATGACAATGTTTTCAAAAAATATTTTTAAATATTGTTTAGAAGTTGAACCTACATCCATAAGACTGTCTTATTCTTAACTATATTGCTCAGGGATTTTATTTTTACACACACAAACATACAGAGAGAGAGAGAGAGAGAGAGAGAGAGAAAGACAAAAATCTTTTCTAGCACCGCAAAGGCTACCTGTACTCTGCCAATCAACAATACCAAGATATATCCACTATGATAAAGCAATGCCTATTGTGACTTCTATAACCCCATGAATTATTTTTTCTTTTCTTGAACATATTTGATGGAATTGAATAGTACATACTTTTGTGTCTAGCTCTTATCATTCAATATTTGTGAGATTTCTTATGCACATGTAGTGTTATAATGGTTGGTCCATTTTATTGCTGTTTTATTGCTGATCCATTTTATTCCATAGTATGAACAAACAAACATTTACTTATTCATTGTACTGTTGATAAATATTTAGATAGTTTCTATTTGGGGGGCTATTATGACTATAGCTGCTATAAGCATCATTATACGTGTCATTTTGTAGACATAGTACTCATTTTCTAGGATATACTGTTGGGCTTGGAATCAGTGAGTCTAAAGGAAGGTATAATATGTGTTAACTTTTATTGTATGGTGCCAGTTTTTCAGTATTTGTTCTAAATAATAATGTTTGAGAGTTCTTGTTGTTATACATCTTCACCAACGTGTAACTTTTTAAAAAATTTAGCCATTCTGGTGAGAGTGTAGAGGTATCTCATAGTCGTTTAATTTGCATTTTCCTGAAGAATAATGGCACTGAGTCCATTTAAAGGTGTTTATTAGTCATTTCAATCTCCTATTTTCTGAAGTGTACGTTCCAGGCTTTGATCAGCTTTAAAAATATTAGGTGATCAGTTTTTCCAGTATTGATTTGTAGAAGTTGTTTATATAGTCTAAATAGAAACTCATTTCTATAGTAATTTATGGACAATAGTAATAATATATAATATCCCAGTCTGTGCTTTGCTTTCTCTACATGCTATTTTTGATGAATATAAGTTCTCAATATTTATGAAACTAACAATTACTTCAAAACTTTTCCTTATGGTTAATGCTTTTTATTTCCAGTTAAAAAATACTTTCTTACTCCATATTGATGAAAGTAATCTATATTTTTTGTATGCTGTATTGTTTTACTTGTCATATTTATATGTAATTAATTTTTATCCAACTGTAATTAATTTTCATATATGATACGAGGTAAGGGTAAAAGTTGACATTGTTTCATTTGGATACCAATTAACCCAGCACTATTAATTAAAAAGACCATCCTTTTCCACTTCAAAGCTGTAATATAATTATTATAAATCAGGTGGCTGTATGTATGGGTATTTGTTTCTGAATTTTCTCTTCTGCTTGATTGATCAATTTGTCAAATCTGTGCTAATAAAACACTTCTTAGTCACTAGAACACTCCTTAGTTACTAGAACACTTCTTAGTTACTGTAGCTTTATGATAGAATGTGATATCTGATATGAAGACCCTTATTTAGTTCTTACAGATTGTTTTAGAATCATCTGGTTAAAATTGAAAAAATATGTTGATCTTTTTAATGGGATTGCATAGCATTCATAGATTACTTAGGGAGAAAATAACATTTTAACAATATTGAGTCATCCAATCCATAAATATATTATTTTCTTCATTTATTTATTCTTTGAGTTTTCTTAACGATGTTTATTATTGTTCAATATAAAAATCTTGCACATCATTTAATAAAATTATTCCAGGTATTGAAGGTATTTGGTGGCATTGTAAATATTATCTTTTTATCTTAATTTTAAATTAATTTTTGCTAGTATATTGAAACAAAGTATTTTTTAACATCTATTACTTTAACACTCTCATTTTCTCTGAGTGTTTTGATTTGATTTTTATTCTATGAATTAAATGTAATAGTAAGTGAAATAAGCATGTTTTACAATATGAGTGGTATTGCAACATATGTATAAAAATAAACTATTAAATTAAAAATCTTAATCCTTACTTTGTCTAGTGACTGTGTTAATTTTACTTATTAATTCTAATATATTTTTTAGATTCTTTTAGTATTTCAAAGTATCTGATGACATCGTGTGCAAACCTACCATGTATGTTATTGCTTATTGCTTTGGCTAGGAAGACAACACAATGTTGAATAAAACTTTTGGTAGTGGACTACCTTATATGATGGCAGTAGGCTCAGAACACCAGGTAAAAAGGTTTCATTATCTGGCTATGAAGTATGTTGTTTACTACAGATTTTGTTACTTTATTTTATTTGCAAATGATGCTATGACATTAAATAATTTTTCTTTATTTGTAGTTGGCTGACTTTTAAAAAACCATGAGTAGGTGTTCAATTTGATTACATATTTTTTCTGAATCTTTTTATATGGCCACATATTTTTCTCCTTAGTTTTGTTACTTTAAATCAGTTATCAAATGCTAAACTAATTGTACATTCCTGGGACAAAATCCACTTGAGCATAATCTATTATCCTATTTTATTAGTGAATCTGATTTGCTTATAATTTGTTTAGGATTTTTACAACTGTATTTTTCTTTTGTGTATTGCCATTGCAAGTATTTAGAGTCAAGGTTATGTTGGCCTCATAAAACAAATTGATGTGTTTACACTTTCTGTATATTCTGGGGGAATTTGTGTAAGATTGGTGTTATTATTTCTCTATGTATTTAGAGGAAATAACTATTGAAGTGATCTGGAACTTATGGGAAAATTTTATTTACATATTCATACCTTGAATTTGGAGTATAGAATGTAGAATACAGAATATAGAAAATAGATTTAAATATGTATATATTTAGATTTTTTATTTCTTTTTGGTACATTGTGGGGTTTTTTTTAATACATTGAATTTGAAGTTTTCAAATCTGTTCCATATATTTGTTTCTATTAACTTTTTATACTACTACTTATTGTTTTGCTGTTAGATTTATATTAATGCTCTCCTTTTGATTTCTGATATTGGAAATTTTTGTTTTCTTTTATTTGCATTGATCAATCTTACTAGAGGTTTATTAGTTTGAGTAACCATTAAAAACAACTTTGGCTATACCAATTTTTTGTATATTTTTTCTTTTTCAACTTGGACTTAATTTGCTATTATTTTTTTCCTCTTCTCTAGATGTAAATGGTTCTCTCTCTCTCTCTCTCTCTCTCTCTCTCTCTCTGCCTCGCTTTCTCTTACACACACACACACACACACACACACACACACACACACACACACACACCTAAAACTTTATATTTCCCTTCCAATTGCTGCTATAACTGCATCCCACAAGTTATGATATGCTCCATTCATTATTATTCTGTTTAAAATTTGTTCTAATTTTCATTGTAATTTATCTTTGGGTTAATGAGCTAGTAAGAAATATTATATTTAATTTTCAAGTATTTGTGTTCCTCTCATTAGCTTTTGGTTTTAATTTATAGTTTGCATCTATTATGATCACAAAAATAAACAGTGGGGATACCGTATGGCTCAGCAGGTTATACGCTTGCCTTGCAGTCCAGGCCCAAGTGGACCCATATGCTGAACTGGCGTGTGCTCCCCATGCAGAAGGCCCCCAGTTCAGTTCCTGCCCTGCACAGTCTCGCACCCACCTGCAGAATGAAACAATGTTGAAAACTAACAATGTACAACTATGGAAACTTCTCTAGGCCCTCCCCTTTCTGTCTGTCTCTCTCTCTCTCTCTGTCAAAACAATAAAATAAATCTTTAAAAAATATTAAACACTGTAAATGATTTCAATTATTTGAAATTTGTCAAAACTTGCTTTATGGTCTATCCTATGATAGATAATAATGATAAATGGTCTAAGCACACTTGAAGAAATTTTTTCTACAATATTTATGTTGGGTGGTCTATATATGTCTGTTCATTAGGTCAAGTTTGTTAATCATGTTTTCAAATATTCCATGATTCTTTTGATTTTTTTCTGCTTAATTTTTACTTACTAAGAGAGGTGTACCAAAATTTCAAATTTTGTTTGTGTATTTCTCCTTGATATTTTCCAGTTTGTTTTATATATATTGAATATGTTATTGGGGTAATTATCATATCTTCCTTTAAAGTCCATCCTTTTATAATTTTTAAATGCTCTTCTCAGTGTCTAGTATTACCTTTTGCCTTAAAATTGACTGTATAGTATTAATATAGCTATGCCTTTTTTTAAAAATAATGTTGGAATGTATTTATTTTCAATCCTTTCACTTTAGATCTTCCTTATCATTTGTCTTATAAAACACGTTATTTTTCTGCCTGTCAATATTATTATCTTTTTAAATTAATCTTTTGATTTCAAGATAGCTGTAGATGCATAGCAGTTGTAAGAAATAGTTCAGAGAGATCCCATGTACTGTTTGGCCAATTTTCACCAATACTAACATCCAGCAGAAATCAGTATAATAGCATAAACAGGATATTGACAATGATAACTTCAAGATACAGAACAGTTTCATCAAAACAAAGATGCTTTATGTTGCCCTTTATAGCCACATCCATTTCCTTCTCCACCTCCCAGGTCCCTAGAAACCCTTAATTTGCTCTCTATTTCTATAATTTTGTCATTTCAAGAATGTTACATAAACAGAGACACACGTTATACAGATTCTTGGGAATAGCTTATTCATTCAGCATAATTCTCTTGAAATTCATTAAAGTTGCATATATTAAGAGTTTATTATTATTTTTTATTGCTGAGTAGCATTTCATAGCATGATGTACCATTTGTACAACCATTTACTGATTTAAAGATGGGGTTGTTTCCAGATTGGCTTATAATAAATACAGATATTATAACATTAATGTATAGTTTATATGTGAATGTGAGGTTTTTCATTTCACTGGCCTAAATGTCCATGAGTGCAATTTCTAGATCATATATATGGTAGTTGCAATTTTATTTTAACCAAACCTGTGAAATTGTTTTTCAAACAATCTATGCCATTTTACATTCCCACCATCACTGTAATTTAATTTTTCCATATCCTTGTCAGTATTTGTTGTCAATATTTTTAATTTTGGCCTTTCTGATAAGTATATAGTGACATCATGCTATAGTTTTAGTTTGCATTTACCTAATGGCTAATGACATTAAACATTAAAAAAATTTAATAGCTCTTCAGTGAAATGTCTCCTCATATCTCTTGCTCATATTCTACTTGGATTGCTAGATTTTTTTTTTTTTTTACTGTTGAGTTTTGAGAGTTCTAATATATTTTAGATACTGGTTTTTGTTTTCAGAATATAGTTTATATATATCATCACCACCACCACGACCACACACACACACACACACACACACACACACACACACACACACACACACTTGGTAGCTAGCCTTTTTATCCTTTTAATAGGGTCTTCTAGAGAACAACAGTTTTTTGTTTGTTTTGGGGATGTTCAATTTATCAATTTTTTCTTTTCTGGATTATACTATTGGTGTCAAGACTAAGAATTGTTTTTCAGTTCTAGATTCCTAATGTTTTCTATTTGTCTTAAGTATTATAGCTTTCTACTTTACATTTCAGTAAATGGTATGTTTTGAGTTAGTTTTTGCCTAAGTATGAGACTAAGGTCTAAGTTATTTTACCTATTTATTTAATTTTATAAATGTTCTATTGCTTCAGCACCACCAGTTAAAATGACTATCTTTCCTCCATTGAATTACTTTGCACCTTTGTCAAAAATTAATTGTGCATATTGTTTCTCCATTCCTGACCTCTGTTTTGTTTCATGGTTGGTATCTGGTAAGAGCTCTCCCTGTAGGTTGCTGTTAGCCATTCTCACTATGTGCTTACGTGACCATCCCTCAGTGTGTGCATGTGGGGAGGGAGACAGCCACAACAGGAGAGAGGGGTGGGGAGAGAGAAGGAGAGAACATGCTCCCTGGTGTTTCTTCTACGGACACTCAAGTTATCTGATCAGGGTTCCATTCTTATGATTTCATTTAATCTTAATTACTTCCTTAGACTCCCTATCTCCACATATAGTCATAGGGTTAGGGTTTATACATATGAATTTTGGGGCAGGGAGTGATTGGACACAAATTATCTGTCCATACCAATATCCCAGCCTCCCCTGGGGTGCCCTTTACACTCTGCTTCTGGTAGAGCTGTATTTTATTAGACACTAGGTTTGGCCCTATTCCTGCCTTTTCTAATCTACTCTTTCTTTTTTTTCCTGCTTAAAATGACTTCCGCATATGACCAAACTCCTTCTTTTCAAAGCCAAATTCAAGTCCACATTATTGCCATCAGTTGAACCAAGGATGCTCTTGAAATCTGTGAAAGGTAAAATCAATATATCAAGCATATACAATATACTGTGTTAAGTACTTGTGGGGAGGGAGGGAGGCAGAAATCTCTTACTTCAAGTAACTTAACATGTAATGTGAGTGGATAGATGGTTGCTATATAATAAAAGACAACATGTGACATACTTCATAATAGGCACATAGAAGGATTTGTGGATTCAGAGGTGACAACCATCAGAGCCATCTCAGGAGCGGTATTCAGCAAAAACTCAGTGGGTGTGAGATTATTAGTAGAATGACCTTGAAGTTTCAGTGAAATTTTAACTGAAGAAAAGGACAAGGAAAAACTATTGAGTTGTGTTTGGATTCTATAAATATGGTAGAGAGGGCAGTAGATATCCTGTTTAGTTTAATTAGGAAGGCATAAATTAATAGTAATATACTCATATATTTAATTAGAATGCCTTTGATACATAGAGAGCACTCATAATTTATAATCCAAATATCCATCCTTTAAACCACAAGAATATGATTAAAAGCACTACCTGGTAAGATCCTTAATTATTAAGCTATATAACATAGGTAGTTCCGTAGCATGAACTATAACAAGTTAAGAACTCTATCAGGTGCCTTGGCATTAATGTCCTAGATAATAAGCAAATGAGCTATTCATTCTTTACAAAAATAACGCCATTGACTTACACGCTCAATAAGTCGTGTGCTCTGAGATTCTGCAGAGATGGTGGCACTCTGCCAGCTGGTCCTCTTATATCAAAGACCCATATTCACATAACAATCATCAGAGTAGGGAGTCCAGAACTTAATACCAGTGTGAATCAGGTTAACCCCTGAGGTCACAGGAATACCTACTAGATGGCCTTTGAGCTCTAGTCCCCAACTCATGCTGAATGAAATAATTATTGACTACTGACATAAGCATCATACTTTCAAATATCTGGTCACATAATGATGACCTTTTCTCCTATTTATTTATTTATTTATTGTTATTTTCACTAAAAAGATAATAACTCCAAAGGCCAAAAGGCCAGTAAGAGGTTAGGCTGCCAAGGATACACTTGTAATTAATTTGAAATGGACTTTTCTTTAGGATCACATATGACTATTTAACAAAATGTCTGGCACACAGGGAGAAAATATGAGACTGTATGAATATTATATTATTCTTTACTTATTATTTTTCTCTTGTGACCATGATCTTCTTCTGCCTTCCTTCCCTATACTATGGTCTTCAAAATTTCCACACTGTTTTTTTTGTTTGTTTGTTTGTTTTTATTGTTTTTGACAGAGAGAGAGAGAGAGAGAGATACAAAGACAGAGAGAGAACTGAACTGGGGGCACTCCCCTGTTCAGCACATGGGTCCGCATGGGCTGAGGCCGGGATTCGATCCTGGGTCCCCGGCGCTGCAAAGTGAGCGCTTAACCCACTGCGCCATCCCAGCTTCCCCCACATTGGTTTTTAAATCTAAGATGATTGTGTTCCCCATTTCTGTTTCGAATCCTCCAATGCCTTCCCATAGCTCTAGGAATAAAGACCCTGTCCATTGAGTTACGACCTGCATCATCTGATGTTGCCCTCCCTACTGATGTTACCCTTCCTCTATAGCTTTATGTCTTACTCCTTGACCTTGAATCTCTGCTCTAGTTCCATGACCCTTCTCTCAGCTGCCCCTTTTACATGCTGTTCTAGCTTGCTAGCTCCTCTCTTCTTCACCTAGCCACCACACTACTCCCCCTTCCCCCCACACACCCATTTATCTTTTGAGTCTCAGCTTAAGTACATTTTCCCAAGGAAGTTCTTGACCTTGTTGACTAGCTATAATATCAAAACCCTTCATATCATCAGATACCTCCCCCGCTTGGCATTTATCACAACTGTTAGTCTATTTCTGTGATAATTTAACTCTGTCACATGTTTAATACCTGTTTTTCCTACTAGACTATAAGCTCCACGAGGAGAGGGTCAGTGTCACTTTTCTCAGTGTTGCATCCCAGAACTGATACAGTATTTGGCACACAGTAAGTTTCATAAGTAATGTTCTATCCATTCAATAAATATTTATTGAGCACCATGTAAATAAATTTGTGACAATTCATTAAGTAGAAAGAGAAAAGAAATAATGATTATGAAACCACAAAATAGAATCAATAAAATATAAAAAGGTAAGTGTATGAAAGATAAAAGTCAGAAAAATAATTTCACTCTTCTACAAAGGAAAGTTTTATTGTGTAACTCATCTTTTTTATGCCTATTATAATAAAATTTTGGTTTCTGAGAACTACAAAGTCATTTATGGAGCCAGAACTACTTTTGAGATGCCAGAACAGTAGTTGAAAATTTAAAGCGTTAAGAAAAGCAGCTTAGAAAAAATAAATTTATCTATAACTATATTTCTCTATATATAATAGATATACATATTTGAAAGTACACTTAAAAGTATGTACTTAAATTATGGTATGGTTATGGTATAACTATACCATAGCTGGTAAAGAACACCTAGACCATTTTCTCTGCACAGAAATAACAGATTCAAAAGACTGAACATTAGCTGAAAAAGAATTTTACAAGCTAGGCTTATTTATGTTATTTTAGAAGTACCTAGAAAACTGTATGTTTTAGCATAAAAAATAAAAATTTCCAAATGAAAAAACAATTTTTTTTTTTTTTTTTTTTTTTTTTTTTTTTTTTTTTTTTTT
>PVKE010009806.1:0-43881 GCA_004027555.1 Craseonycteris thonglongyai | reverse complement strand
CAGTGCATAGTTATTTCTATTTTACTTTTTGACAGATAGAGAGAGAGACAGAGACAGAGACAGTTAGAGAACCAAACTGTGGGAACTCCCCAGTTCAGCACGTGGGTCCTGCCTGGGCCGGAGCCGGGATTCGATCCTCGGTCCTCATGGCCTCAAAGCGAGCGCTCAACCCGCTGAGCCGTCCCGGCTTTCCCCAAGGGTCCCAAATTTTTGAACCCCGATTTGCCTTCTCCTTTCAAAAGTCATCCCCTAGAGCTGGGCTGTCTGACCTTTTGGCTTCCCTGAGCCACATTGGAAGAATTGTCTTTGGCCACACATAAAATACAGTAACACTACTGATAGCTGATGAGCTAAAAGAAAAAAAAAAATAATCTCAAGTCTTCAGTTTATAAATTTGTGTTGAGCTGCATTCAAAGCTGTTGTGGGCCGTGGGCCACAGGTTGGACAAGCTTGCCCTGTAGAGTATGTGTATACAAGTGACCATCATCTATTCTTTTGAGATGAGCTAGACCATGTAACTTGTGCCTAGATATGGGATCTTTCTGATGTGAAACTTCACTCTGGTTCTTGCTTAGTTTTCTAAGTGGCTGAAGCAAATTTTTCAAGTGGGAAGAGTACCTCAGATCCTCTTACAATGCCGTTTGCACAGGAGCAAAGAGAAAAGCAATTTGATAGGAAGCATCTAGTAAGAGAGATTCTGCAACATCAGGAGGCACGGGAACCTTTATCTTAACCCAGTTCAAGTGAAGCTGTGTCCTTCCTAGATACACTACTACTACTTATTCTCAGACCTCAGAGGAAAAGTCCTTGTGCTCCCCCTACAGGAAGTGGCCTGCATTTCCCCATTCTCTGCTACTCACAGGCTTAACTGGGACCTTCCTTCCCTTTGCAAGAGGCCTTGGAGATTCATTATGCCCTTGAGCATTACCTCTCTTATAGTACTTATGGCATTGTGTGATTTATTACAGCCCACTTCTCCCCTGCACGTATGAGCCCAAAAGGAAACCCCCCAAAATCCCACTTTGACATAAAGATTATTTTGAGTTAAAGGCACCTAAAACCAGCAGCAGATGGAAAAGGGGCACTCTGTTCCTTTTTCTTTTTTAAGATTTATTTTATTGTTTGAGAGAAGGGTGGGGGTAGGGGAGAGAGAAGGCAGAAGGGTCCAGAGCAGTCGCCATAGTTGTACATTAGTCGTGACATGGTTTCATTCCACACAGGTGGATGTGGAGCCGTGGGGGTGGGGGGTGGGGGAACCGAACCAAGGGCTTTCTGCGTGGGAAGTGAGAACCTTCACCTAGCCATGTGGTAACCAGTTGCACTGCAGTTCAGCATATGGGTTTTCACTGGCTGGGGCGGGAATCGAACCCCAGACCTCTTGGTTGAGAGGCAAGCGCTCAACTGCTGAGCTATCACTGCATTCTGACCTTCCTTTTTCATGTCTGAAAGCAGGAGATGGAACTCCCAGGTGAAAGATGTCCTTCCTAGACCAGGAGGGAAAAAAATAATTCTTATCTCCAATGATGGAAGAGGAGGCTGAGAGTAATCTGTACAAACAGACCTTGTTAAACTAACTTCCCATCCTAGTCACTTCTCTACCGTTAACGGCCCTAACCTGAGCCCCTCCCTCCCTTTGTCTTCTCACATTTTCACAATTTACTACTCTTATTCAACATAGTATATGAGGGCTGTCCAGAAGGTATCCAGCTATTTAACCATCCTCATTATATTGACAATGGCTGTATTTTTTCCAGGCAATCCTCATAATAAAGTGTTTGGCTGTACTTGCTCCGTGTCTTCACGTTCCTGTGGGGTCTCCCATCTACGCGTAAATATTTGTAGGTTTTTCTCCTGTTAATCAGTCTTATGTAGATTTCATTCTCAGGCCCAGCTGGAGACTCTAAGAGGGTAAAGTTTTGCCTCCCCCACAGTCCATGGAGGTTAAGGACTGTGGACCCTCCCCAGGAACGCAGTCAGCCCTGCCCTCAGCTACTGTATTTGTTGAAGGAATGAAAGCACCTGTGAAAAACAAAACGTTAACATTTTTGTGACGACTACATTTTATCTTGTAATGTTAGTTATTTCTCCTTTATTTTTTCCCCCTGTATCACATACGATAACTAACAATTTACATGGCCCTTCCCTGTGTACTTTTTCACTTAATTCTCACAATTCTATTGGGCCTGCCCTTCCTAGTTGAGAAAACTGACATTCAAACAGGTGAAGTGAGTTGTCCAAGGTCACATAGCCAGGAAGGAGCAGAATGAGGAAACTCAGCTAGATTTTTCTGACTGTAGACCCCATCATCTCATTAAGAACACTTTACTGTTTTCCTTCAGACTTTTGCAAGCTTTAGCCTTAGTGAAATTGTCTACAGTATTGTGTGTGTGTGTGTGTGTGTGAGAGAGAGAGCATGTATGCATGCTTGCAGGCATGCATGCACATATACACACATGTACATTGCACATAACTTGGCAAAATGAAGATAGTTTTCTCTGTCTCCCGCTTCTGTTTTGTAAATATGATCACTGATTATAAAAGCGTCAAACCACTGGTTCTTAATTATGTATTGGAATCACCTGGACCTCAAGCCCAATGATTCTGACTTTATTGGTCTAGAGCAGGGGTATCCGATCTTTTGACTTCGCTGGGCCACATTGGAAAAAGAAGAACGGACTTGAGCCACACATAAAATACGCTAACACTGATGATAGCTGATGAGTTAAAAAACAAAACTCAAAAAAATCTCATAATGTTTTAAGAAAGTTTACAAGTTTGTGTTGTTGGGCTGCATTCAAAGCTGTCCTGGGCCACGGGGTTGGACAAGCCTGGTCTAGAGCATTTATTTGTCATATTTTTAATATGCTGCCTAAATTGAGAACTGCAATATGAAAACATGTAAAATAGAAAACTAAAAACTAATACTACTACTCAGATATAGCAATTACCCCTGTTAATATTTTGGTGACTTTCTCTTTTTGTGGAAGCATAAGCACAATGTTACAAAAATAGGATCTTGTACAAGTTGTTATATAACTTGGTTTTTTTACTCACATCTCCCTACTACCCCGGTACCCTGTGTGTGTATGGCATATATATATATATATATATACATACATATATATATACACATATATATGTATGGCATATATATATGTATGTGTATATATATATATATATATATATAAAGGGTGTCCCAAAATTCATGCAAGATTTGAATTTTGCATCATTTGTGCGGTAAAGTGTTGCCAATGAAAAAAAAAGACAGCATGACAGCTGACACTTCAGGAATATGAAAAATGGAGCGCTACACAAAAGAACTATGCGCTTTCATTGTTGAGCAATGAAAATTAACAATTTTTAATTATAAACCTGTGTTTTCTATCAAAATTACTTCTTGCGTGAATTTTGGGACACGCTTTACATACATATATATATACACATACATATATATATACATACATACATATATACATACATTTTAATGCCTTTATAGTATTCTGTTGTATGAATCTAATGCAATCACTTTAACAATCTCCTACTAATAGATATTTATATATAGCTTAAAATGTTCTGTTAAAATCAGCACTGTAGGAGAAGCCGAGATAGCTCAGCAAGTTAAGCGCTCGCTTTGCAGTGCTTAACCCTGGAGACGGAGGATCGAATCCTGGCCCTGGCCCATACAGACCCATATGCTGAACTGGGGTGTGCTTCCCATGCAGGAGGCCCCCAGTTCAGTTCTTGCCCCTGGTTTGACCCCTGGCTCGAGGAGGCATGCCTCCCATGTTGGAGGCCCCCTGCTCAGATGTCACCCTGTGCAGCCCCCACCCACCTGTGTAGAATGAAACCATGTTGAAAACTGATGACAACAACTATGGAGACTTCTCTGGGCCCTCCCCACTTCTCTCTGTCTCTCTGTTTCTGTCTCTGTCTGTCAAAAAAAAAAAAAAATCAGCACTGTAGCAAACACCCTTGTGTACACACTTTTATAACACCAAACTTGTTATATAACTGCTATTTTTTCCAGTCTGATTTATGCCTTATTACAGTATTGTCACCTAAATTAAGAAGAAAAGGAGAGGAAAGAAGGGGCGAAGGGGGAAGGAAGGAAGGGAGAGAGAAAGGGAGGGAGGGAAGGAGGAAGGGAGGGAGGGAGGGAGGGGAGAAGGAAAAAAAAATAGAGAAAAAAAAGATATGCCAGACTATTTCAAGAAACAGAAAATAGGCTTTCTTACATACATCTTTGGCTTATTTTAGAGATGACACATATTGGAATTATGTCTTTTTCAATGCTGACTTCTAAGCATGTCATTGTGTGAGACAAGGCCAAGTTCAATTTCCTGGTTCCTCTGTGGCTCATTTTCTGTAACCCAAGAAGAATGAACATTCAGGAGGCAGGCACCAAGTCAGGGATTCTCCGGAGGTGGATTTCCCAGCAAGTAGCCCATTAGCCACAAGAGGTCACTAGGGAATAAAAGACTACACTGCTCTGAGCGAACTATTCCTGGATGAACACTAGTTTTCCTGGTGTTTGTTGGCAAGGGCAGGAATCATAGGGATGTAGTGATCTGATAGGATATGAAGGTTCTGGATTTATTGATTTGCTGCAAGATATAAAGGAAAGCATGTCTTTTTCCAATCACATCACCAGCCATTGTGTTAGGAATTATCTTGCCTTCATAAAAACCTTGAGCAGAGAGAGAAGTGGTTAAGCGCCTAAGCTTTGGAGTCATGTATATTGGGGTCATGTCTTAGCTCAGTATAACCTTCAACAAGTTACATAAGCTCTCCAAGCCTCCATTTCCTCATTGGGAAAATGGTAATGATGATGACAGTATCTATTAAATAACTATGTGAAATGCTTGATTCATAAAATGCAAGTTCTTATGTCTATGGTTGATATTAGAGGGGAGATAAATTTAGTTTGGAGCACTTTATTTGATATTTTTTACTATTTTTTAAAATGTTTATTTTATTGTTTGACAGAAGGTGGGAGCGAGAAAGAGAGAGAGAGAGAGAGAAGAAGGGAGGGCCCAGTGCAGTGTCCATAGTTGTACATCATTAGTTGTGACATAGTTTCATTCCACACAGGTAGATGTGGAGCCGTGCAGGGTGGGAACTGAACTGGGGGCCTCCTGCATGGGAGGTGAGAGCCTTGACCTCCATCTCAGCTGTTACCAGTTGTGCCACAGTTCAGCATATGGGTTTGCACAATCAGGGTCTGGGATTCGATTCCTGGACCTGGAGATTGCAAGGCAAGTGCTCAACCTGTTGAGCTATCCTGGCATCTCCTAATTTGGAGTATTTTAAATTAGAGGTGGTGGAACATCAAAATGGAGACAAGCAAGAGCAGAATGAAACATTTGCAGTCAGACACGGCTTATGGGGGTATTAACTAGACACTATCATGGTTATGCAATATGGCAATATGTTTTATAAACAGATTTTAATTTATAAGCGATCCAGCATTTTTATAAGAAATTTTAGAAAATGCAACTGTAGATATGAATCAAGGAGAAAACATGAAGAAAAAAAAGTACATGGGTAAAATTAAGTTGTGTTTTTGAGATGCCAAAATTTTTAATGAAGAAACAAAAATTGGGTAGGGTATCTCTGGCTGACATTTGACATCATGAGAATTTCTAAAAGGACTTTAATATTAATGTATTCATCCTCACTACATACTTGCTGCCTTTTTAGTATTCCATTCAACTGCTACAGAGGTTGCATGTAGGAATATGAAATATTTTAACTCTTTCCTAATGAAAACCCTTGGCACAAGGGAAGGAGAATGGAGAAGATTTTGTTTGAGAGAAGTGTCTGGGAGAGCTTTGGAAGAGGTTAGAGGTGGAGTATTTAAGATAATTATTCTGGAGAATCATGAGGTCTAAGACAAAAACAAAAGGGGAATTTAAAGAAGTGTTGCTGTGGTTATGAGTCTGACTTTCATTAATGTCTCCTTAGAAATGTGAAGAAATCTGAATTATTTCTTAATTTGTCTGTAAGTTTAGTATAATTTCAATCAAAGTGCCAAATTAAGTTTTATGAAACTATTCTAATATTTGTTTAGAAAATTAAAAGGTAAGAAGAGCCAAGAAATCTGTGGAGATTATAGTACATATTCTCCTCAATATTTAAATGTATCATAAAGCTACAATAATTAAAACAGTATTGAGTAGTACAAGGATGAACAAAAATGCATCAATGGAAAAATAGAAAGCATAATACACTAGTGTGTGTGTGTGTGTGTGTGTGTGTGTGTGTGTGTGTTCATGTGTGCAAACATATACTTCTATGTATTAATCACATATATTTTGGGCAACATTTCAAAAAAATGCTGAATTGTTCTAAAAACATTATTGAGGTAACTGATTAATGTAGCCTAACTCTGCATTATGGCTATTCAACATCTTTTGAACACCCTCTTGACGAGTGATCAGTTCTCATTTTGTAAGTAAATCAGACCTGTGACAGGTTTGACACCTTGCCCCTCCACTGACATCTGACGTGGAAGGGAGTCATGTGAGGGGGCATATTCAGGAGACTGGTAAATGTGGTGTCAGGACTGTTGGCTCCTTTTGAGCAGCCATGTCAGACTTGCAGGTTTTCCGCTGAGTTTGTTTTAAAAAGTTGTTTTTTGGTTTTTGTTTGTTTTGCTGGAACCACCCTGTCGTGTGGTCAGGTATTGCTTCCGGATGTGCTGACAGTGGCTGTTTTGTTCTTGGCTGTGTAGCCTACAAAAAGCCTAGTTCTTTGGCCCTGCTAAAGGCCTGTGAATTACCAACTATCTTTTAATAAATCCCCTTTCTGCTTAAGCTAGTTAGAGTAGTGTTATGGACTGAATTTTTGTGTTCCCCAAAATTCATATGTTGAAATTCTAATGCCCTCCCCCCACCCCTCATGAGATGGTATTTGGAGAGGCCCCTTTGGGACTCGTTAGATCACGAGGGTAGAGTCTTCATGAATGGAATTAGTGCCCTCGCTGATTCTGGGTGGTGAGCACATAATGAAATGTATAGACAATGTAATGTAGAATTGTACACCTGGAAACAATGTAATTGATATCAATGAATGTCACCCCAATAAACTTAACAATTAAAAAAAAAAAGAATTAGTGCCCTCACAAGAAGAGGCACAAGAGAGCTTGCTTCCTCTCTCCACTCTCTGCCATGTGAGAATACAAGAAGACTGCCCTCTGCAAACAAGAAGTAGGTCCTCGCCAGACTATAGATTTGTCAGCACCTTGAGCTTGGATTTCCCAGCCTCCAGAACTGTGAGAAAAATTAATGTTGGTTGTTTATATACTCCCTCTAAGACTAGAGTTTATTATTTGCACCTAAGAACGTTAACAACATGAATGGCATTTGCAGCTGTCATTTGACTATTTTCAGGAAAAAAAATGCATTTAAGTTCTTGCCTCAAGCCATTCACAAAAATAAAATATTTAATGGCTAAAATGTTAAAAGGCAAAATTGAAAACAAAAACAAAAAGCACTAAAGACATCCAAAGCAAAAAGCTGAAAGATTAACCTAAAAAGAGAGCCAAACTAATTATAATTAGCTAACTAACCACTATGCTCCCCCATCTGATATGGGTAGATCAGAACTGTCTCTGAACAAATGAGTAAGCAATGAGAAATTGAAACCTGGCCATTTGAGCAATTTCATGCCGTTAGAAGATAAACTGATTGTTCAGGGCAAGTACAATTCTCAGTTCTCAGATCAGACAAGAATGTCTGAGCGATTTATAACGAGCACAGTTTGTGATGGGATTTCACTGGACAATGGCCAGAGTGAGTTGGACAGACCCATTTTTGATTATGGCCCTCAGGCAAGTCAGATGGCTTCACAGCCAAAGAAAGCACACTAGTGCTATTCACCCAAAACGATTCCAGCAGTAAAGGGGTAAGCCTGGGTATGCAATGTGCCTGTTCTCCGTACCTCTGATATCATCAAACTGGATAGACTGCTTATTCTTTTTATTTTAAGTTTTATTTTTATTGTTTTTGACAGAGAGAGAGAGAAAGAGAGAGACAGAGACAGAGAGAAGGGGGAGGGCCCAGAGCAGTCTCCATAGTTGCACATCATCAGTTTTTCCACATAGTTTCATTCCACAGGTGAGCGTGGGGCTGCACAGGGCAGGAACTGGCCTGGGGTCTCACCCCAGTGAGAACCCAACTTGGGGCACTCCCCAGTTCAGCAGATGGGTCCACAAGGGCTGGGGCTGGGATTCGATCCTCGGTCTCCAGGGCTGCAAAGTGAGCGTTTAACCCACTGAGCCATCCCGGCTTCCCCAGACTGCTTATTCTTAAGGCATCTTCTCCCAATATTTCTTTCAGATGATCTTTTGATAAATAATTAAGAGACTTGGGGCAAGTTTATACTCCTTTGATGTGGAATAAAGATCTATGTATACGGGATGACCGAAAAGTAGGTATACAGTATAGTTTATTTGCATTTTATTACATTGTTTTTTACATTTATATTTGTTTAACACTGTTGAACCTCCTAAGTCCTTAAAAATGTCTTCCATCAACGTTGCAACATTCCTTGAACCTGTCCAGTACACTGTGACACACAGTACAACACAAATTCCGGTCTGTTCTGATAAATTTCATTGATTCAACTGTATACCTACTTTTGGATCACCCTGCATATATAAACAATCAAAATAGGTATGGGACAGGGCCTCTCAGAGGCCAAATGAAATCTGGGCTACTTCCATAATTTTAAGCTTCCAGGAAGTATATTAAAAATGAAAAAATAGCAAAACTGGAGTTACCAAAATTATGGCATAATTTGAATGCATACATTTAACAAATTAATGCTTTGAGTACGTACATGAAGCAATAGGTGTGTGTCTAACTCATTTGGTAATAACATCTAAACCCAATGTGAGACCCTTTTTGAATGTGAAGCTGAAGACCCTCCTGGCTCACTGGCACTGATCCTGGAGAACGTAAGGGGATCCGTTGGGATGGGCCTGACTAGAACACCATCCAGCCTTTACTCATCAGAGAACCCCAGACATGGAAGCCAATACAAAAATCATGTTACTTCATTTCAAAAGGGTGACTGGACTGCCAAAAACGTGTGGTCTCTATGCTGACAGCCAGGTAGTTCTAGCCTTGGCTAGACTCCCTCCTTGGCCAAGAAAAAAGTATCGTTGGTGCCCACCAACGTAAAACAAGGCTATTCCCTGGCTTTATGCAAACCCAGAAGGTCAGTCCTGATTTTTACAACCCAGGTTAAAGGAAGCGAATGTCCCTGAAAAAAATAACTTGAGGTTCAGAGTTGTCCGTATCTTCCTCTGCCTTTCTCCCTGGCCATGATGAGCAAACAGGGCCACTGTCTGTCCTGGTCACGTCTAGCTCAAGAAAATAAAATGACATCATCTGGGTATAAAGGGCTGCTTGTCCTTTGTTAATTCTTCTCTGGGGTTTTCTGGTTCTGTTCCACTGTCACAGCCACAGAGCAGCAGGGAAGGAGAGGACTAGGCCCGTGGAAGGAGCGCTCCTCATTGCTGCACGCCCCCACCTCTGTCTTCTGGTGGGGACAGAAAACACACACTGCAAGTTCTACCTCAGGGCAGGAAGCACTACACTGCCACCTCCGCCAATCATCTGCCTTTCTTTGTAATCTCCCCTCAGTCTCAGAGCAAGAGACAGACGACCTCCCTTCTAAGTCACTCACAGGGGGGCTTGCCTCTCTTGGGACCCTCACCACACAACCTTAAAAGAACAACCAACATTGTGACAAAATACCAACGTGCCTTTTAGGGAATGTGGAGTATGTTAAAGGAGGTCTGGGGGCTTTCCGGTGGCGCGTCTCTAGCAGAGTAGGTGGGCCGGTCCCAGAAGTTGATTTGTTTGGAGATACAAAGGTGTAGAGGTCAGTTCAGGGCACTGCCTCAACTAGTAAAGTTAAAGCAGTTCGGAGTTCTAAGGGCCATCTGTGAGGGAGGAAATGAGAACAAATGGGAGAGGAGAGAAGCAGAGCAGAGCACCCCATCTGGCATCTGGTGGGTGTTTCAAAGGACTTGTAAGAATAGGGACGATGAATGCTGATTAAACATTTTTCTTTGGCCACCATGTAATTCGCCTTCCCCACAAACCTGTCACTATGTCTGCTGTTCAACAAGAGGGCCACTGGACAGAGGTGGCCCTAATGCTGTGGCACCTATATAAACAAACCCAAATCTAAACCTGGGAATGACGCAAGGTTCCGAGGTCAAAATCTCAGGACAACCAGCCACAAACAGTCAACTAGATCTTAAGCTCTCGCCTGTTCATTTCTTTACTTCTGTCTTTTCTCTATAAAGTTTTTCCCCAGCTCCCTTTGATGAAGCACATCTAACCACTTGGCGTTGCTCAAATAAATCCTTAAAATTTCAATCTGCCTCAGCCTATCTTTTAACACTACAGAAAGGCTTTGTACAAGCAAGGTTGTTTGGTTTGTGCCTTTTATGGACATTTAACGAAGGAGGCATTTTCTACGCAGGTCACTGTGGTATGGACAGACAGGCCTGGTGCCCTGAGGCTTGGGTGACACGTGCTTGACTGAACTGAGTCGGTGACACGCTCTGAGCCTGAGCAAACTTAATAACAGAAAACCCTGGGAATTTACCCCAAAGAAGGGGAAGGGAATGAGCTTTCTGGAAGTTATAGAATAGAGGTATGAGCCCATCCTATCTGCTTCTAGAACGGCACGGAGAGATGAGTTGAGATCAGCTATTTATCCCTGTTTGTGATCTTGCCTTCTCTTCCCTACTAGACACCAAAGGGGCTTTCACTTTTGCAGTAACCCTATAAGTGGCGCACTGCATAGATGCAGGATGAAAAGGGAGCAGGTGTGAGGGAAAAGATCCCAGTGACAGTGGCTTTGGGGGTGGGGACACTGGAAAAAAATGACTGACAAATTTACCTGCACACACATGAGCAAGAGCTCTGACGAGAGGTAACTGTATTCTCTGATCACGACATTCCAGAACATAATTATTTTGAATAAGTCACTGCCTCTTTGCTCCCCACTTGTTACAGCGATAGCTTTCACATTCCTCCCTGGAATCAAAAGTCTCTGTTCTCACCTGGCAAATGGCCCGAAGGAGAGCCATCAGAATGAGTGTCAGAAGAAGACAGGCTCAGGGCAGGAAACAAATGAAAAGAGAGCGAATGTTGCCCTCTTCTGCATCTGTGACTTGATCATGACCATTCAGCATGAGCCTCCTCCGCTGGATGCCAGTGATCGGGTGACCCGCCTTCCTGCCGCAGTGAGAACTCCTTCCAGCCTCTTATGTGTACCTCCAGCTGGCAGCCCAGCGGAGCCCAGCAGGCCTGCGGGTCAGCCGTGCCCCAGAGGACAGGCACGTGGTGGCAGCGGCCAGCTGTACATCTTGAGTGGTCGGCACAAGTGAGCTAATGAAGTCAGCTTGTCCTGCCTGGCCACTCAGTCTCTTCTGACTCTGGAAGTGTGGTTGGCATGGCCTTGTATTTATTCATCTCTCCTCTTCCATTCCTCTTTACACTCCACAACTAATATTGCCTTTTTTTTAAATCTCCTTAAGCCTGCTACTACCTCTCTTTCAGTAGATGTCACACTCTCCAGTGGGTTACATTACAGGGAACAAAGTCTTTTCTCCTCTAAGCTCCCCACTACCCTTCAGGGGGAGGGTAGCTTTTCTTGCGTATGGGCGTGCAATTTTGAAGAAAGATTCAGGGTCCAGCTTCATTTTTCTGCCTATTAAATGGAGGAAGTTTTGTGGGTGGGAGATGAGATGGGAAGATTTAGAATGGAGGACACAAGCAATGAGGTTAGGTGCTGTTGGAGCAAAAATTTTGGAAACCTCTTCTTTGGTGAAAAGATTTGGAGAATATGAAGAGAAAGGGATGATGATGATGATGATGATGATGGCGGCAATACCTGTTATTATACAGTACTTAATTTTTGTGAAGCACTGTGCTTTTTGGTTCATTCAATGCACTCCTCCAGCAGCTTTGTAGGTCAACTTTTAGGATTCTTGCTGAGGAAACTGAGGTTCAAAAGAGGAGTTATCCAAAGTAACACAGGTAGGAAACTGAGTTGGACTTTGGCACGAGTTCTATCTGACTTCAAAGTCCGCATTCTTAATGATTGAATTATATTGATTCTTAGTAGAAAATCTGTGACTCAACCTTCAGTAAGGCAGAAAGTTGAATTTGTAGGTGGCTGGATTGATTCACTTGGGAGGCTGAGTGACCCTGCTCTTCACTGGAGGTGGTCGCTAAGCAATGGATTGGTTTGCCATCTCCGTATGCTGGCTAGCGGCCTGCCCCTCAGTGTCTGGGCCTGTTTTCCAGCCTTCCACGAAAGTGTGATTCTGGATCTGATCAGCCTGGCACTCTTCGTTCTTAAAGAGTGCTGCAATGAGATGAAGCAAACCCGAAGAGTCCTAGAGGGATAAGAGGCGGAAGGTTCGAACCACCTAGTTTCTTTTATTTATTAAAAATATATCAATATTTCTAATGTTTATTGACTAGACATCTTCCAATATTTTGAAGGTCTCTAGTCAATAAATATTTCATTTAAACAATAATTTCCCAAAGAAAACACTTAATGGTTAACTCTAAGTTTTCTACATTGTTGTCAAAATCCATTTTCTTTGTTCTACAATAGCTGTATCAATTACATGCAGTTTGATGGGGGTGAGGGGAGACCATAAATATCACAGCTAGAAGGAACCACCTTTTTCACTGTATAATAGATGATGAGTTCAAGGTCCCAGGACTACTTGAAAGTAATAAGTAATCTTGCCCTACTGTTTACTAATGGTGTGACCTTGAACCAGAGATGGAATCAATGCCCTCCTCCCCAGAATAAGGCCTACCCTGTTAACCATAGTGAGGATGAAATGAAATGTCCTACAGAAAGTGCCCCGAAAAGGCCCTGTAAGGGTTCAACAGACAGTAATGTGCTTCCTTGGGCAATGTCATCCAGCTATTCAGGGTAGAACTAGGGCCAGAACTTTGTTTTCTAATTTTCAAATGTGTGTGTGTGTGTGTGTGTAGTACACACACATGTGCCACAGGAGCAGTGTAATGTCTGCTTCTGTGGAGTAACATGGTTTCTAACACTTTGTAATTATGTAGGGCTTTATAGTTTTCAGAGCACTTAGGTAGCTGATGTCATTTAGGCAGTGCAACAACGTGGTAAAGGTGGACAAGAGTGGTACAGCGATCCCTCGTTTTTCGCGGTTAATGGGGACCAGAACCTTCCGCGAAAGCTGAAAAACCGCGAAGTAGGATTTGCCCCTGGGATTGGCACCCCGTCATGGCGTGCCACAGATGCATCACTTCTGCCCTCTTTGATCCTATCTAAAAGTTTCACTTTTTCGCTGATGGTCATCATCTTCTTCCTCTTGGGCGCCCCGGAGGAAGCTTTCGCAGGGGCACAGCGCTTAGGCGGCATTGTAAGGGCTTAATAAAAAAAGTGATCGCTTCAACAAAACAAGTGATCGCCAACACAACACTAAAATACAGTATGCGAGACAGTCCACATCAGGGACAAGACTGGCGAGACACAACAAGAGAAGATGCTAGGTGAGGCTGCGATGATGCGCAGACAATCAGCTCACAGGGATGGTCGTGCTCTCATGGGTCGATGTGGCCCCGGAAACCCATCACGCGCCTTTATGAGAGCCCGTGGGAGGGACTCTGAGTCAGCTCAGCTCTTTGTCTGACGTGCAGGGATCCTGCTCTCTCGCGCATCCACATGAAACAACGCTCCTTTCCGCCATGTGGCTGCCGACAGGGTGGTATTTTTCATTTTTATTTTTTGATGAATATTTTGGAAAAACCCGCGAAGCACTGAAGCCGCAAAACATGAAGCACAAAGTGGCGAGGGAACCCTGTATTACTAGGCCCACTTTACACACCAGGAAGGAAGACAGAGAGATGATCTCCTTCAGTTGTATAGCTAGTCAATGGCGGGACCAGACAGCACCCAGACCTCGGGCCTTCTGGTCTACCACTCTTTCCACTGGCCACAGTGCTTCTCACCTAAAGGCCAAACAGTTTCACCAAAGAGATAAGGAAGAGTGAAATAAACATGCGGGGGGTCATCAGTGGCATAAATAACCAACAATCCTGATTAGTGAAGGGGAAATTGAACTTTGAGATAATTGAGCAAGAGGCAAAGAGAGAACACCGAGGAGGCAGTAAACAACCCACTAGGAAGGAATGTGGGAAAATGGGAGAGGCTGTTGCCTAAGGCCACACTGTAACTCTTTCCTGTCAGATAAGTACTGCTCACTCACTGATTCTGAGATTCTACAGCCCATTCTTCCCAAGTCACTGCCTCTGCAGCATCCCAAATGCACAGACACGTTTCCTCAGACAAGGAAAACATCAAGTTCTTTATCACATTTCAAGCTTCACTTTTACTCTTTAGTCTTAAGAAGGTAGTATTGCTAGTATTGCTAAGCTCTAGAATTTGGATGCTCTTAAATTTACTTACTCTGGACACTTAAATATACACAGGTGCTCTAGGTTTCCTAGAATACACAGAATTTGGATTTCCTACTGATGAAGAGTGTCTTAAAAAAGTCACCCTGAGGAAATGGAAGGTACCCAAATGAACCCTGACCCCAAGTTTTATTCTAGTGCTTTATAAAGAGCTAGCCATGTTTTTTCCTTACATTGTATAGATGTGGCCCCCCTTTTTAATGAAAGTTCTTTCTATAATACATAATAATACTAATCCTACAGTGAGTGTAACCTATGATCTAAAAGATTTACTTGCATGATGCAAGTGTGTTTGTGGACTCAGATCTCATACTGTGCATGAACATACTGAACTCATGACTTGTCAGTTGATTCACGTAGATATATTCAAATCAATGTATCTAGACTGGAGCAGGGAGTGGAGAATAAATGAGACAGTTATTGGAGGTAGGGGTAGTAATGCTCATGAATGATACAGTCTTCTTATTGCCAATTAGGAGAGGCTGCAATTGGAGACCTCTAAATCAGAATTTTGCATTCAGATCCAGCTATTTAATAAAAACCTACCATGTGCTAAACGCTTAGTCATGTCATCTCATTCATGCCATTCATGCTTTGTCATCGGTTTCTGATGGAGCCCACTTCCTAACCCATTTTACAGATGTGAACCTGAGGACAAAGGGAGTTGGAGGATTCGCCAGTATTTCACAGCCTCCAAGTCCCAGGGTCTCTCCATATACCACCATGTCTCAGTTTTGTACATTGTATGGAGTTAAGAGACTCAACAACACTTGCAAGTGGTCTGTGTTGCCCAGGAGATGCTGTTCAATAAGCCTTAGCTTTGCTCTCTTGAACTTCGAGTTTCTGTTGTTCATCAAAACCTGGAAGTGGGCGAATGCTGATTTTACGAAGCAGCAGCAGGTGGTACCACTCGGGGGAGGACATATTCATGTCCCTCTGACGTGCCTGGCCAGTCTGTTGTTCACGTGAAACGATGCCCAGCAAGCCTGGGCCACCTAGGTCTGCCGACGCAGGTCATTCTTCTTGGATTAATGCAGGTCTAAGGTCCAAGGTTGTAAAGTACTGGGAGGCGGAAAGGGGGAGAGCTGATCTTGCAGTCTCGGGTGATCAAAATGTAAGCAAGCTCTGCTTTAGTCCACTGACTTGGAGTGAGACAGACTCTCTGTGTACCTGTCCTGTAACTCTAAGCAAGTTGCCTTCCTTCTCTGAATCAGAATTTTCTTATCCAGAAAAGAGGGTAATAGAACTTTCCCAAGAAAGGGGCTGAGATTAGAGATCTGTATAAAAAGAGCCAGATGCCTCAGAGAATCTCGATTACAGTACAAGCTCCATTAACTGGGACTCAAGCATCTAGCAATCTCAAGCAGATGTTGCCAGTTACTTGAGTTCTTAACGGAAAGTCTACTTACATTTATCCGGCATCTACCAATCCCTATGGGTGCCGGTTAACTGAGAGTCTACTGTATTATTGTTATTGTTGTCATTGTCACAACAAGAATAATGGGTACTAGTAGCGTAAGTAAAATTATTTCTACCATGCCGGGCTCAGTGGGTGGAATGTTTTACTCACAGTTTTGACCACCCAAGTCGTGACCCACCTCCCTTCTTTTATCACCGTCCACATCTACATCCTCCATTCTTCTTTGACAAAAATAAAATCTGATTAAATTTCATATGTCCCCACATTGGGTCTTCTTGGTCTGATGAATCAAGCACCAGGTAGATATGGAGAAACCAGACAGTGTGCCTTCGTGTAGTTAAGAGTGGTGATGGGAGTTTTACCTGGTCTAGCCTTCCACTATTCTTAGAACAGGTCTTGGCCAAAGCTTCCCCAGCCAAATGAGCCTCAATTTTTGAACATTTCAATTTTCTTTTATAATCACTTTCAATGTCTAACACTACCTACCCACTTTTAGAAGCTGAGCCTAAACTCTACTTAGACAATCTACTTCTCTGCTACTTTTTTCTCCATTTCATTAACATTTCACTTTTTTACGCATAGATTCTAGTGTTACATTAAATAACACTGAGTACTTTGACCCTCCTCCTCCCTGTTTTATGAGCTATTCCAAAAGAATATATTCCTGAGAATTCATAGTTTCCTATGATTGTGGCCATTTCATTATTTTTATATTTTTGCCTAACATTTATTTGCCTCATTCATTATTTGACTCAGGAAGCCTGCAATATTTTTATTTATCTTCTCTTGAATTAGATTTTGCTCAGGAGAAAACATGTAGAATAAACCTATATTCAGTCAGTGCATATATCTAGGGGAACTATAGCTTAAATCAGTCACTGAGTTTTATTCTAATTTTTAAGCAAATTTAAAGACAAAAATGTAAAGATTGAGAAAAAATAAAAATAGAGTAAAAGACTGTGTTTTGCCCTTAAAAACACCAGTTAGCCCAGGTTTTTATTTGGTGTGGAGGGGGAAAGAGGGAGGGTGGAATGGGGTGGGGATGAGGGAGTGGGGTATCTTTGAATGTTGACTGCATGCAGGCACTTTACAAACTTATCTAATGCTCTTGTGAAGTTAAGATTCCACTTCACAGAGGAGGAAATTAAGGTTCAGAGGGAAAAAGACACCCCAAAAAAACCCTTGGCCAAAGTCATGTGTTTTACAAGGAGCTAAACTAACATTCTTCCCAGTTTCCCTTGGACTCTAGAACTCAGTCATTCATTAGCTGCATGAGTGGGGATGCGTTAATCCTCTGTGCCTCATTCTTTTCTAACCTGTAAAATGAGTTGTCTGGATTAAGAGCTGCTTAGTCTCCAAGTAGCCCTGCAGCTTTTACATTGTATTCCTACAGTGAGTGTGTGAGCAGGATTACGTAGAAGGACTGACTGTCTATGAGCCAATCCGAGGTATCGGATAAACGCCTCCCCTCCAGGCCAACGTGGGAAGGGGAAGGCAAAACTTAAAAAAAAAAACAACTTTGATGAGAAGTCTATAAAAGTCGTGTGTGCCCAAAGATTCGTCCTATTTGGTAGCTGCTGCCTCATCCAGAGCTTTTGATCTCTAAAACTCTCCTCTCCCAAACTGTAAGTAAAAGAACCTGTTTGTCTACTTGAACTGTGCCAGACAGTAAGGGGTTAATGATAGCCTGTAATGGGAGAGTTCATTTGCTTTTGTTTTCAGGAAAAACTTGATGTTGGCTAAAAACAGGCTGATCTGCTGACAAGATTGTTTCTCTCCCTGTGGGGATATGCTCACACCTTTCCTGGCTCTCTGAGTGGTGGGCAAAACGCTCCAGATTGATGTCAGGTACCTGGATGAGGGTTCATTTAAATCTTGGCCTAGGAAAAACAACTGGAGTCCTCCTATTAGGTTCGCTCAGTTTTCGAATTCTTGCTCCCTTCTATTCTCTCCCTAACAACTGCTTGTTTGGATTTCTTTACCTCTCAATCCCCTTATATCATGGTCTTCACTCTTTTCCCACACCTACTGGTACTATTAGCACTAAAGTTTCTTTGTCACTTGGTGTGTGTTGCCTTTCATCTCGAACCACTGCTTAAGGGAGAAAATGGAACAGGCTTGGAGACGTCACAGCATAGAGTGGTCATTTGATTATAAATTCTAAAACCTTCCACTTGTTTGACACTTCCTATAACATTTTCTACTGGCACCAAACACTTTGAAGACCCACAGTTAAAGATATTTTTAATCTAAACCTGCTGATCTATTTTGTTACATTTGTTCTACTCTCCGAAAAATGAGCGTGTTGTGAAGATAGGCTTCCTTTTAAAATAAACTTGACTTTAAATAGTTACCCAGGTCTCCATTAGCCAACCAGGATGCAGCAGGGGCTCACACTCTTCTGCCATCATCACTTTAGCCAAAGCATGTCTGGGAAGACCTAGGCCAAGGCTAGAGCTGAGGTCCAGGAGCAGGAACTGGAGTCTAATTTATATAAACCTAGGCGTTCCTTCGACTTCCTTGCCAGTTTAGAGGAAAGAGCAACACTCAGAGCTGCTGTGCGTGTGTTCAGAGAAATCAGGAATCAGGCTGTCAGGGCATCTCACTGCACTTGTCCTTGTGGCACAGGGGGTGGGTAAGGAAGCTGTAAGCCTCTTCACGCCTCCATATATAAAAGTGCTGCACACAGCGCTTGGCGATCAGAGGTTTTCGATGAATAAGCCCCTCATGTCTGTCCTCTTGACAATCCATCTGCCTTACACATGGAGAAGCAAATGGTCTCTCTGCTGCCTTATATTCCTCCAGGAGTTGAACATTCGTATTTTACAAATTATTATCTTGTCACAGAACATCTTCTAAGAAGGCGGAAAGAGCCACGCTGCAGGGTTCCATCTGTTATTGTGCAGAAAAAGGATTAGAAATAGGATTGCAAGTCATAGCCAATTGGATGTGACTTACAATCCTAGACCATCACAGTGTAGAAGGGGCATCAAACATGTTCTTCCTGAGCCTCCGTTTCCTCATTTCTTCTAAAGTTGGCAGTGTTGATACAGATTTCTGAGGTCACTTGTAGCTCTGTTTTCCTGTGGTTACCTTCTATTACATGTTCCATACATGTTCCTTCTTATAACCTTCACCCAGATTTGTATGTATATAACCTGTTAATATATTATGTATAATAAATTATATAATGTATAAACCTGTTTATCAAAAAATCAAATATTATAAACATTCAAGTGAAATGTGAGAGCTACTTCACCCCATTCTTTCCCCAGAGGTAACCCCACGGTGGTTTTTCTCTGCTTATTTCAACGCACAAACAGTATGTGTGAATAGTACTTTATTACTGTAAAAACAGTGATATTATATATTGCACATTTCTCTGAAACTTGCTTTTTTCACTTAATAATATCATGTGAACAACTTCCAATTGCACTTTAAAAAATGTTGACTTGAAACTTCGGTGCGCAGAAGCTTAGGGGCACAAAAGTCATTCGCTATCATTACCCACCCCCACTGGTCTCCTGTCTCCCTGGTGAACATTGGCCCAGGAACTTGTTTTATGATTAACAGACAGGTAACATTTTTGCTGATGTGGTACAGACCTTTAATCCTTCTGTAGAAGTTTAACTTCCCATGAACAGTCTTGGTTTGGTTTGACCTCTTCCTTACTTGTTTTTCTGTTTGAGTCAGCACACTGTCTGAAAAAATAGCTTGGTAGTAAATAGAAACATGGAAGTCCCTTAGTTAATTATTCTTTGAAAAATTTAAAAAGGGAGGAATGAGGGCTTACATTTTCATAATACTCTGTAAAAGCATCTTCATGTTCATCGTGCAATTCAACAGCTATATTATGAGCAACTTCAATGAACAGGGTGCTCACAGGTCACATCTGATTCACTTGGCAATGAGACAGCCAGAGCAGATAGTATCACCATTTAATCCACAATAAACTAAGACTCAGAAATTATCACTTGCCCAAGGGGAAGCAGAGCTCGTTCTTGAACATGGGTCCCTTTATTCCACCAGCAGCAAACCTCTGTGTGAATGTATCAGATGTTAATTGTAATATCAGTGGTATGGAATAATGATCCACAGCCCAAGGATTTGGGATACTAGGTGGGTGTTATCAACAAGTATTCTAGGGGTGTCATCAAGGACATTAGAGTCATCCAAGACCCTTTCTTTTCACCAAGTTCATTCTTACTTTGAAAGAGAGGAGCACTGCCCCTTACCTCAATTTTGTGATTTATTAGCAATTTTCCCTTGGACAAATAATTAAACTCTTGTATACTTTTTCCTTATCTATTACATGAGAAGGGGTAAATCCCCAATTGACTTCTGGGGTTGTTGTGAGGAAGCCATTAGCAGAGTGCTTGGCAAAAATGGTAATTGGGTATTATTATTGGGCTATTTTTCCCTTCTGTTTCGTTAAGAAAACATCTTTATTTTTTTGGTAATTGTCAACTCCTCTGTGCAAATACTTGAACTGAGGGACTAAAATTTGTACTTTGGCGTGAATGTCACCAACCTCAGATTGGCTTTTATCTGCATGGAGATCAGGAGGCCAGGTCCAAAGCTAAAAATCTCTGGCTGCAACATAGGGACTAACATATTATAAACAGGGCCAACAGCATCATCGGACAGCTGGGATGTGAGGAGCCTTGGAAAATTGTCTTCTCTAGAGATTATTAGTCTACGGCCATACCACCCTGAACACGCCCAATCTCGTCTGATCTTGGAAGCTAAGCAGGGTCGGGACTGGTTAGTATTTGGATGGGAGATTATTGCCCATAGGCCTGTCCTGGTATCCCAATGACAGGATTGTGGTTTCATTCTTTTCAGTTAAAATAAGAAGCCTTTGTTGAAGAAAAAGTGGCAACAATGAGAATAGTGTCAGTTATACCTCCTCATCAATTAGTTCAGTAGCAATTGACTTATGCAAAGGGACAGGCTACCGAGAGCCTGTTTTAAAGGGATGCAGAAAATATGAGGACATTAATTTGCCATGAGAGACACAGTTGGGTAGGGAGCTCTGCCTCTTCCTAGCTGGGACCTTGGACAAGTCAGTAAACTTCTCTGGGTCCTATCTAATTAATAAAGATAATACCCGAGCTGGTGGCCTCCTTATTGAGTGGATCAAGTGAGAACTGGGGTGGCCCTGAGTTTCCAGGAAGTAGAGTGCGGGCATGGGGCATCCACCCTGTGTGTACGTGTATGAGGGGAGAGCAGGCCACATAATTGGATAGGAAATTACTTAAGACCATCTTCACTATGATTCGTTCTCTTTGATAGCTCAACCTGCACAAAATCACTCTTTCTAGCCTATAATATACGAGCCCTGTGAGCTTGCATTTTTAAAACAAGCCCAAAGTGGCAGCTGAACAGGGGCAATGATTCTCTTCAGAGGCCTACTGCTAAGGAGGTTGTTCAAGTAGGGGGTCTTTGAGCCAGAGGCCCTCCTCATAAAGCAGTGAAGCTGAGAATGACTGGAGTAGGGATCACCTTATGACTTCAGCATCCTTGGAGCATGTAGAAACCTCTAGCCCAGAGGCACTTAGAAAAAACTCTCCCCAATTTCCTCAGCTGATCTCATGGGTGGTTGATATAAGCAAAACAGAGGCTAGATCCCAAAGCTGGAGGGAGGTTAACTTCAAGGCCAAGTGATAGTCTCTCCTCTCAAGTTTGGAGAATAGTCTGGTGACCTATAGGCTAATGGAGCAAAGTGGAGAATGGCCACAGAGGCCAAAAGCCTCTCTGTCCTTCCCTCAAGCCAGCCAGCACACCCAATGATGCCAGGAAGCTACAGAATAGAGAGACAGTCTATTACTATAGTGCCTTCTATTGGGTAGATTCCAGTGGGTCACTAATTAGCTGATTCAGTCTCAGGATCAGTGATCCCAAAGGGTTCCTGGAAGGCATTCTGTTTAGGACTACCATGAACACTTGGCATCCCACCTTCATGCATTCTAGCTAAGTACAACTACTTAATCTCAGGCAGGGGGGTCCAATCTTTTGGGTTCCTTAGGCCACATTGGAAGAAGAATTGTCTTGTGCTCCACATAAAATACACTAATACTAATGATAGCTAATGAGCTAAACAAATTTAAAAATAGATTAAAAATAAAACAAGGAGAAAAAAAAGAAAAAAAATGTAAAATAATCTATTTTAAGAAAGGTTTTGAATTTGTATTAGGCTGCCTTCAAAGCTCACTGGGCTGCATGCAGCTCTTGGGCTGCAAGTTGGACAAGGTTGGTCTAAGGGGGGGAAACTGGACCTCATTTGTTTATCCACATGTGGCAATGGGCCAGAAATGTCAGAGGGGCCTACAGGGGTTGTCTGTGCACCCAGCTGCCCTGGCCGGAAGCCCATCCGAGCCAGCCACAGTTCTGTTCAGGACACCCCTGCACTCTCTTCAAGACCTGTCACCATGGCCCACCGATTCCCAGCCCTCACCCCAGAGCAGAAGAAGGAGCTCTCAGAAATTGCCCAGCGCATTGTTGCCAATGGGAAGGGAATCCTGGCGGCTGATGAGTCTGTAGGTAAGTGAAAGAAATGTCCTACAACAAGCACACTCTTGTCCCTACACTGAGCAAAAGCACCTCAAAAACTATGCTCTGTTTCCTCTCGGAGGGGTAAGGACTTATGCAGAAGACTCAGTAAGCTTAGACCTTTTGGGTCCTGTCACGGCCGTAGGCAGACTTCTAAAAACCAGGGACAGAGGCTCAAGTCTTCCATTTGAAGGCCTCTTGCCAGAGGTCATGTGAATCCAGGCTATAGCGAAGTGAGGAACTCAGTAACCAGAAGGAGGTCAGATCGATACACAGCCCTCTGGTGCTCACGAGAAGTCAGGCAAGGAAGGGCAGGGACGTGTCCAGATCCGGCTCGTGGTGGAGGGAAGCCCACGATGGTACAAGGGCAAGCGGTGGCAGGCCTGCAGGCCACCATAAAAAGATAGAAGCCAGAAACGTGTCCCATCCCCCCGTCTACTGTGTGCGCCTCCCGTCAGATGGAGGGCTGGACCAGGGAAGGGCTGGAGAGTGGTGGTAGGGCCTTCCCTACCCATCTGGACCCAGGGGTGGCATCCACCAGACCTGGACACGCCCAGCCCACACGTGTCCTAACTGGCATCCTGATGTAACCAAAGTCTTTCCCTGGGGAGGCAGAAAAAAAGGCAGGAGGCAGCTCTGAAGCTCTGAGTAAGAGGCTTGAGGTCCATCCTGGTGGGGGTCCCTGAGACGCCGTGGAGGAGGCAAGCCCATGGGCTTGCTCCTTATGCTGTCTCGGTCCGCCCGCCTAGGCACCATGGGAAACCGCCTGCAGAGGATCAAGGTGGAGAACACGGAAGAGAACCGGCGGCAGTTCCGAGAACTGCTCTTCACGGTGGACAACTCCGTCAGCCAGAGCATCGGGGGTGTCATTCTGTTCCATGAGACCCTCTACCAGAAGGACAGCCAGGGGAAGCTGTTCAGAAACATCTTGAAGGAAAAGGGCATCGTGGTGGGGATCAAGGTGCATACGTCCCCACCCCTCTCCCCGCTGCTTCACCCCTGCCCAGCTCCCAGCACAGGGGCTGGGGCAGGGCCACCACTCCTGAACATGCATTCTCATCATCTAACAGCTATTCTCATTCTTCTTCATCCCGTCTTCCTCCTGAGAACAGACCCTCTTCAGACCTTCCTTCCGATGCCCTCTTCTTTCAACAGCGTTCCATAGGGTGCTAAATCTCTTAGTGTCTCAGTTTCCTCATTTCTAATATGGAGATAATTGTATCTACCTCTGAAGGTTCCTATAAGGATGAGATGAGTTTTAAAAATAGTCCCTGTCACATAAGTACTATTTGGTGCATGAAAGCTATTCCTAATATCATTAAAGCACTTACGGTTCTATCGTAAGTAGGATTTCCAAAACTGCACGTCTCGAGTGAACACTAGAATTCACTTGCAGCTCCAGGCACTCCTTCAATCCTCCTCACCACCTCTGGAGGTAGACTCAGTTATTAGCGATGAGGTGGGAACATGGAATTGCAAGGGGTAAAATGACTTGCCCGCGGCGAGATGAAATTGGAGCCAATTTCAGCCCAGATTGTCTAACCTCAGGCTCATGAACTTGGTCTCTGCTCTGCTGAGTAGAGGCTGCCCCTTATTCGCTTTATCTCCTGTAATAACACAGGGCCTGGTATGTACAAGTGCTCAATGCATGTCTCTTGAATAAATGAATGAATAATTTAAGGGAAGCTGCTCTGATATGGCCCTCTGCACCTCAGGTACTCAGGTTACTCACATCCCAAGCTCCACGTACAGACATGTAGGGTCAACGCTCTCATGCTGTTCCTTCTAGGTAACTTCCCTTCTGCTATAGACTGAATTGTGTCTCTGCCAAGGATTAATACACCTCCCTAATTCAACTGCTTAGTTTGTGAAAGATGAGACACCAGGGGTTCTGCTTGTGTTGTACTGGGACACCTGACACCTGCTAATGACTTGTTAATTATTTATATTCACAGTTAGACCAAGGAGGTGCTCCCCTTGCAGGAACAAACAAAGAAACCACCATTCAAGGTAAGGATATTGCCCACAGGTATGATTCATGCCAATATATATTAGAAATGAGCGAGGGCAAACACAACACGAGTACCACACTGGTTTGAGAGCCACATACACCCAATTTTTAATCGCTGCTCTTGTATTTAAGAACTGGGTGACCTGAGGTTAGTTACTTGAATGTTCTGAGTCCACTGTAGAGATAACAATATCTGCTTTGCTGAATAGTTTTGGGAATTAAATTAGACTAAGGGTTGGGCGAAACGTTGATTATGGTCTATGAGTGGACCACCAAGTAATTTTGGGGTGACCTCCTGAATAATAAAATAAATAGCTAGTGGACTGCAGTGCTTGCAGAAGTAACCCTTGCCCTGAAAAAACGTCTGCCCAGGCCGAAATGAAACAATGTATATAAAGTACTTATACCACAGTGTCTTGCACAGAGAAGATACCGTGGACTGGGAATATTATTTTTTAGAGAAAAATCCAGCTCCAGTAGATAGGGAAGGTCCCAGGCTTCAGGTGCAGACACACCTGGATTTGAAACCTGGTTGCATCACTTCCTACTTACCGGTAGATAGTTTTGTAGGGAACTTCACGGCCAAGGTAGACAAGTATAAACCATGGCATTGGGCTAGCTAAGCAGATTTGGAATCCCAGCTGTCACTCTTTAGCTATGCACGGAACCTCTCAGAGAGTTGATATCCACATCTGTTAAACCAGTAGAATACAAATTATTGGGGTTGTTATAATAACTAAATGAGAAAAGGTGTGCAAAAATGCCTAGAATCATGCTAGGAACACAGTAACTACTCAACAAAAAGTAGTTCCCTCTATTCTTATGGAGTATCTGCTATGTACATCCAAAATTTATTTATTAAATCCAGGTCTTTGGGCAGGATTGGGATACAAGTTTATTGGCCTGGATGTGTTCAGTTCTCAAGCTTTGCTGACTGGCAGCTAAGCCAAAGGAGAGCTTGTCTCTTTATCGGCAGGGATCAGGGACAGGGCTGCAAAGAAACCTCTCTCTTTTGCGACTTGCAGGGCTCGACGGCCTTTCTGAGCGCTGTGCTCAGTATAAGAAAGACGGTGCAGACTTCGGGAAGTGGCGTGCTGTGCTGAGGATTGACAACCAGTGTCCATCCAACCTCGCCATCCAGGAAAACGCCAACGCCCTGGCCCGCTACGCCAGCATCTGTCAGCAGGTGCTCTGCCTGCCTCTCGGGCTGAAAAGCAATAGGCGAGAGCTTTCTTTTCGAGCTGATCTTTCTAATTTTACTATAACCCCACGTGAGCCCTCCTGGTCGCTCACCAGTATATCCTGATGATATTTTTCACTACTTTTGCTGTAGCCCAGTGTAGGAGGGAGAGGTTTGGCTCCACAAGCCAGCTATGGGTCCAAGAGGTGAATGCCATCAACTGCTGCCCTCTATCAAAGTGCTAGAAGCTGGGTCTTAAAAGTGATCAGGTTTTTGAGGCCAGGGCACTTGCCTGTCTACACTCTACCATGTCCAAACAGGATCCTCGTAGGTCTTCAGTTAGAGGGTGATAGCAGTGACCTGGTTCCAATCCAAATAATTTCTTGGAGGGTGGTGACTTGATGCTAAAGTTTCCAACATAGGCTGAAACATCTCTGGGCTCCAAATTCAGTCTGATGTGCTTGTGTGCATGTTGTGTGTGGGGTTGTCTGAGTCGTGGGCACCTGGAGATTCCCAATCGAAATTGCAAACACTTCTTCACTTTCTTAATTAAGCCACACAAGACGCATGTTTCTTAGTGATTTAAGCTTGACTGCTCTTAAAGGGTGATAGATAGATGCTGAGGAAGCAAAATTAGTTTCTAGAATAAGAGACGGGAATTTTGAGTTAGCGTTTATGAGTATTTTACCCCATTCCCAGGAACTCTTTCTTTTTTTTTTTAACCTCACTCTTCTTTTTTGGCTAAGTCATGCTCACTAGACATTTCATTAAATGTCTTTTCATTATCTTTAAGCCACCTCTATGGCATTTCTCCATAAGGGATTCATTTTATACCATTTCCAACTGTTGAATATCCTCTTAAAGAAAGGGTCCCAGTGAGCTAAGCTTCACTCTGTCCTCCCCTTTTTCCCTTTTAGAATGGGCTCGTACCTATTGTTGAGCCCGAGGTAATTCCTGATGGAGACCATGACATGGAACACTGCCAGTATGTTACTGAGAAGGTAAGTCTTGAATAGAAAAGTCCTAATCCTAGTTGAAAAATCTTAGTATAGCTGTAGAGAGTCATAATGGAGTCTGACCTTAGTTTTTTCACTTGTAATATTAGGTGAACTGAAATGAGATCTGAAAGTACTTCTGTGTCTAAAATATATATGGCTCCTCGGCATCTATGGGGATGGAGAATGGAGGCCAATTTAGATGTCTGCAACTAACTAAATGAAGGCTGTCTCTGTTGACCAAAGAGAGTAATGGGAAGGGAGTAATAGGAAGCAGAGCCGTGACAACAGTTCATTCAGTGAGCAGTTAGAGTAGGGGTGGCGGGGACAGGCCAGTTTGGCTGTGCCTAATGGCTGTGGTTTGCAATCCATTGCCCTGATCCAATCCCCTAGGCCTGGTTGGGGAGCTTCGGTCAAGTGGCCTATGGGAATTCCTTCATCCTGCATTCCTGCAGTGTAAATGTGCCAAGGTTGGATGACTCTGAGGCTGCCTCTAGGTTTCACCTGTTTGGACCTCTTGTCCTTCAGGTCCTGGCTGCTGTCTATAAGGCCCTAAATGACCATCATGTTTACCTGGAGGGCACCCTGCTGAAGCCCAACATGGTGACCGCTGGACATGCCTGCACCAAGAAGTACAGTCCAGAGCAAGTGGCTATGGCCACTGTCACAGCCCTCCACCGTACTGTGCCTGCAGCTGTTCCTGGTGAGGCTCTCTTCCTCCTCTAACTTGAGGTCTGGGCCCTCATCCTTTGAAGGAGTTCCATAAGCATTTGTGTTTGTCCAGGATTCTTCTTTCACGGAAATGGACCTCTGCTATTTCACAGGCAGCCAACACTCCATGATACCACATATCCCGAGTCTATCCAAATGCACCCAGTCCATTGATTCCCTCAACATTTCACCACCTACCTTATTTATTAACCCCCTTCTCATCTTAGCCCAACTAGCCTCAAAGGCAAACTAAGTCATCTGCACATCAAGTAGAGAAAAGATTGAGACATTACATTTCTTCCAGGCTCATTGCTGGCTTTCTGAAGCAGGCCCATAAACTGGGACTAGTAGAGTGCAATGGCTTCTCTCCTTCTAGGCATCTGCTTTTTGTCTGGTGGCATGAGTGAAGAAGACGCTACTCTCAACCTCAACGCTATTAACCTTTGCCCACTACCAAAGCCCTGGAAACTAAGCTTCTCTTATGGGCGGGCCCTGCAGGCCAGTGCCCTGGCTGCCTGGGGGGGCAAAGCTGCAAACAAGAAGCTGACGCAGGAGGCTTTCATGAAGCGAGCTCTGGTAAGATTTGCCACCTCTTATCTACTTGATCGAATGACCCTTGAGGCCTGCATCTCACACAAGGAAAAGCTTTGTTGTCCTCAGGCCACGAAGGCATCTCCAGATAGTATCTACTAGGTATTTGAAAACATGGTGGTGGACTCAGTAGGAAGGTTAGGGCTGGAGAGAGTGTTGAGTTATGCACCCTGGGAGAATAGCTGATGGCAGAGGGCAGATAAGAGGCCCAAGGGCTGAACCAAGTGCACCTTTCATTTGGGGGAGATAAAGAAAAGCCACCAGGATAAGCAGCAATAATAGGATAGGATGAACCAAGGATTGAGGGACCAAAGAGAAATTCCAAGGGTCCATTGACATACTGTAGCACACTACAGAAAGATTCAGCATAAAGGCTGAGGAGAGGCAGATTGGCATTTAGGAACATATCAGTGACCTCAATTAACAGTTTCACTAGAGAAAGAAGAGAAAAGGTGTCTACTCAAGAAATATGCAAGGAAAAGGCCCAGAAAGGCTTCCAGGACAAATGAGGACAAGAAGGGATTTTATTCAATAAATAGCCACTCCTTCTTTAAACACCTACTATGAGTCAAGGACTGGGGTGAACAACGTAGACATAGCCACTGCCTTCAGGGAGCTTAGATTTTAGCCAAATAGGAGAGAGTTTGGCATATTTAAAGGTAAAGCAGATGAAGCCTGAGGAGAGATTAAACATTAAGAGAGTGGGAATCATTGAGAAGATAGGACTTAAGGGAAACAGGATTGCAGGAGACTAAATGGTAAATACAGGTGGCAGAGTCGGTCTTAGAAAGTTGGAAAGAGACAGCAAAGATGTAAAGACACAGTGTCAGCAGCAGTGTTCAGGAAAATCCCTGTAAAGAGAAAAATAATCAAATGAAGGTGTAGCTGGCTGGTTACAAACGCGGAGGGTCAAGCACGGGGTTGCCTTCACTCTAACTCGTCCTCCTCTGTCTCACTTGTGTTTCAGGCTAATTGCCAGGCGGCCCAAGGCAAGTATATTCACACAGGCTCTTCCAGCGCAGCTTCTACCCAGTCACTCTTCATGGCCAGCTACACCTACTAGAACCCAGGGCAGGCCAGCTGGCCCCAGCTCTCCTAGGCGTCGTGGTAGGAGGGCTGAAAGGGAACAACCTGTTAACTGACCCTGGACATTTGACAAAATTAATTGGAACAACTGGAAACAACACATTAAATTCTTAGACACAAAGAAAAAAAATCAGTTATTGACACTTAAGTCAGAATATCAAGGCCCTGATGAAATTTCACGCAACGGTTTCCTTGTGCCCCATGTCCCAGAGTAGACATCTAAGAAAAGCATAGATTCGAAAATGAAAGCAGCTCTCCATCCAAATAACCACCACCAAATGAAACATCTCAGAAGCTGAGGGCAGAGAAGTGCATCTTGTTAAACTATCTTAGCAGTGATGGGTTATGAAGGACTCAGCTGCAACCAAAAAGGAAATAAAATATGTTATAAACCTCCACTTGGTATTGGACTTTACTTTCTGCTCTTCTTTTCAGAGAGCGTGGTATATTTCATTACCTTTGACTCTACTAGTCATGACTGACATTATGCTCAGGGTCTTCAATTTGGCTACTCATTGGAATCACCTGGAAAAGTTAAAAAACAAACAAACCCAGATGCTCAGGACATACTCCAGCCCAATTAATTCAGAAACTCTTGATGTGGGAATCTTCTAAATATTAGGATTTCTGTAAACTCCCTGGTTGATTCCAATGTGCAGCTAAGTTTGAGAATCACCAATCTAGAGTTCGAGTTTGAGGCTATCCAAAAATGAAAGCTATTTATAGTTTGATGAATGCTAAAAGGAGAAATGATTTCAAGCAACGTATGGCATGTAATAAGGGAATCAATGTGACTACTGTTTGGAGCATTCGTCTTCAAGGGGCTCAGGTATGGTGACACAGGACTCCGTCCTTCTCTGTACATCCCAGCACACCGCCTCATTTTATAGTATAAAATATTCACATAATTTAACATGACTGGCTTTCACTTCCAGAATTAGCCTATAGAAAAAGCATAGTTACCAAGGACAATTTAAACATTATAACTTTGGACAACATAAAAGTAATGATTGGGGTGAAAAAGAAGCAATGATTTAATTGACCGAAGATGGGAAATTCAAGGGTGGGGAGAAGTGGAGGACAGCAAAGGGAGCATTAATTCACTTAGTGGAGTGGCAGGAACAGTTATTTAAAATGGATGAATTAAGAAATAGTATGTGGGGAAAGCTGGGATGGCTCAGTGGGTTGAGTGCTCGCTTTGCAGCCCTGTGGTCTGAGGATTGAATCCCAGCCCTGTCCTGTGCAGACCCATATGCTGAGCTGGGGTGTGCCCCCAGTTTGGTTCTTGCCGGGGCCCATGCGAGAGGCCCCCAGCCCTGTTCCTGCCCGGAGCAGCCCCGCACCCACCTGTGGAGTGAAACTATATGGAAAACTGATGCTGTACAACTATGGAGACTGCTCTGGGCCCTCCCCCTTCTCTCTGTCTCTCTCTGTTTGTTTCTCTCTGTCAAAAAAAACAATAAAAATAAATGTTTAAGAAATAGTGTGTGAAGTCTATTGAAGTAATAAAAGAAATGGATATACATCATTAAAATATTCATACCTATAATTAAAATATAGGAGAAGATAGTAAACTAAATTCTTTGCCTTGAAGAGAACAAAGATAAGTGATATTGCTTAGAGTTGATACATTAAGAAATAGAGGCATAATCATATTTGTTACAGGAATAAGACAGAATTCAAAGAGGCTTCTTCTGATGTGAAAGACCTTGGAGTGGGCCCAGGCATTACATACATGTACATTTATACATGTAATATATAAGTATATGTCACATACTTCTAAGTTATATATAAGAAATTACTATGTGCCACCACTATATGTGGTTATTTCCAGGTATTTATATTATTTTTCTCAAGACAACTACATCCATATAAGCAATTCAGATCTATCTTAGAGGTCATTTAGTCCAAGGCTTTCATTTTACAGATGATAAAACCAAGCCTAGAGCAGTTAAATTACCACCGACAGTCACACATTTAGGGTTTTAGGGCAGAGCTAAAAGATCAGCATTCAGGTTTCTTTCCCCTATAACAGATACACAGCCAGGGACGAAGTTAAAGACAGGGCAACAAGGCATGTTCAATACTTCTGCCACCAGAGTTGTGGGTTTTCTATATTTTTTAATGCATCCATTCATCCAACCAGCAACTGCTTGAGCACCTACCATGTGCTAAGCTGTCCTAAAAGCTAGTTAACACCTGGTGTGACAAAGCTCTTCTGCTAGGAAATTTTCATCTAGAGCTTACTCAGCATCACTGACCCTGTATTGTAGAGAAATCTTTTCAATTCTCATTTATAGGTTGAACATGAATGTACAATCAAGCCTGAATTATTTATGTTTTGGTCAAGGTTGAATTACATTTCACTGGGGGTGAAGATTTATACAATGCATTTTCCCTGGCTATCATTCCATGTATTTTTTCTACTAAAGTTGTCTTTGAAATCTCAAGTCCAATACTTTCTTTCACTCAGGTTAATATGAAGGAAAGGTTATGAGACTATAGACTTCAATTTCTATTAACTGTACAGTCGCTGAGTGAATACAGTAGATTCTCAGTTAACCAGCACCCATGGGAATTGATAGTTTTAAGGGCAGCCATGGCATTTGTATACCAGACAATTAAGCTTGAGTAGCTAAGCAAGAAATACAAATGCCATTGACTGGGTTTTGGGAAGTGGGGAGGAGACTCTATCAGTATAGCTGGGTGCAGAAAGGGAGGTTGATGGCATCTCAATTGAAAATCACAAGATGGCAAAAAGGAAAGGAACTCTTAGAAAAGGTGGGGATGCCAGGATGGCTCAGGACGTTGAGAGCCTGTCTTGCAACCCTGAGGTCTGAGGATCAGGTCCTGGCTTTGGCCCTCACGAACCCATATGCTAAACTGATGTGCCCCTAGTTCAGTTCTCACTGGGGTGAGCCTCCTATATGGGAGGCCCGCGGTTCACCCCCAACTCGAGGGGCATGCCTCCCATGTCGGAGACCCCCAGCCCGGTTCCCGCCCTGTGTGGCCCTGTACCCACCTGTGAAATGAAACTAAGTAGAAACTACGTAATGATGTGCAACTATGGAGACTGCTCTGGGCCTTCCCCCTTCTGTCTGTCTCTCTCTGTGTCAAAAACAATAAAAATAAATCTTTGGGGGGAAAAAAGGAACTGCCATTGTGTATATACAAGAAAATAATTTGATACTTCACTGGAACAAGCTAATTACCTTGAAGGTATGAGTATCAAAAACCAAGGCCACAAAAATTTACTAAATGTTGGAAGGAATAGAAAGAAAATTTTTGCTCTGAAAAAGGAGGGTTAAAAAGGAAGAAATGAGAAAGGAGGGGAAAGAGAAGGCCGGGAGAAACTAGGGCAATATGGAATCGTGGGGAGATGACCAAAGGACTTTGAAGGAGGGGGAGAGACAGCAAACAATCTAAAGATATGTGTCCTCTTGGTAGGAATAGCCAAGTTTCACATACAACTCTACAATCATCCTTTACAAAAACAAGATAATAAGATGATTCATAATGATTCATAAAGTGAATTTATAATAGCAGAAGCCAACTATGACAATAAGTCATATAAGCCTTTATAAACTTGCAGAAATCTTGGAATAGGCTTTAGGCAAAGCAGCAATGGGACTTCAAGTCCATCTGATTTAGCTCCCCTGGAATGACAGACAGCAGGTGACATCTACATTCACTCATAGCAACAGCAGAGGAAACTGGGGTTCAGTGTGCAGAGGAAGTTGTCCAAGGTCACATAACCAGTAGGCTAGTGTGATCTGCAAAACTCTCTTGGGAGGCAGTACACTTGGTGGTGAAAAGCACAGATTCTGGAGACAGACAGTCTAAGTTCAAATGCTGGCTTTGACACTTACTACCCATGTGACATTGACCTTGGGTACATTATACCACTTTTCTGTGTTTTGTGTTTTTCATCTCCAAATTAAGAAAAGTACAGTACCACAAATACTTGAGAAATTAAATGTCAATACAACTTAACAACAGGTTCACCATCCTGTATCCATAATTCTAAAATCCACAAAGCTCTGAAAACCAAAGGTTTGCAACAAATTATTTGGTGGCAAAACCTGAATCGAGGTTGTCATTTTTATTCCATTTGATGGGATGCAAAAGTATTAATGGGTCTGATTGTAGGTGCTGACTCAGACCCTGCAGAGGGAGTTATACAATGTATAGCATAAGCACTACATGTACTCTCTAAAATTGGAAAAATTCTGATTTCCAAGACACACACGCCCTCAAGGCTATCAGCTAAAGAATTATGGATCTGTCCTTAGACTAGTATCTGCCATACTTCTGGGGTAAAGGATGAATTGTCCATGTTTAATAAAGCCTGAAGGACTCCATATAATGCTACCAATTCCCGACCTAAGCTCATTTTCCAGAGACAATGAATTAAGAGAGGAGTAATGGGAAAGCTCAGCACAGCCAGTCACAGCTCTTTTTCCATTCTCAAATAAACATGGTTTTCTGGCTGACACAGTCTGTCCCAAGCTTCCTAAAATAGTTTAACGTTTAGTACTGGGCATAAATATATGTAAATATATAAAATCAGTCAACAAGTATCCATTTAGCACCTACTATATGCTTAGCACTGTAAAGATGCTACAGGATCCCATTGCATGCTTATCACTGAGATGAGGCAGACAAGAATGCAGTTAGGAAACAAAAGGGTACATAATCAGGTGCTAAACTGCAGTGGCATAGCCCAGTGCTGAGATCAAAAAGGAAGGAAGGGTTTATAAGGTGGGAGGAGTTGCAGGCAGTTTATTGCTAGTTATATGATCTTGGGAAACATACTTAAGTCTCTCTGAACCCGTTTCCTCATCTGTAAAGCAGGGCTGTTGTGAGGATAGCAATATTTTATGTACAGTGCCAGATACATAGGTAGTGAATAAACTTACATTGTTTCCCCATCAGTTGGCTCTTAAAGAACAATAAAGGTACGTGAGAGTAAAGATGAATGAACTGTGTCCTGACTACAGATTATATGTTGAGGAAATTGTGGGAAATTAGACTAGATTGGTGGGACCAGATGGAGTGGCACAATGGAGGGTCAAGGAAGATTGGCAGAACATTGATAGTCTTGCCTTGAAGTAATGAGAAATAAGGAAGTGTGAACAATTTTTGAGCAGGGAATAACATGCTAAAAGAACATTGCTGAAAATCATTTGTTAGAATGGAGAGGATTGGGAGGAAACTGGAGCCAGCTACGTGTATATGACAGCAATCCAGCACAGGGCCTAGCGTCACTTTGGTGCAATTCCGTGAGTGGATATGACATCATTACGCTGGGAAAACAAAACTCTCCCTGTGCAGCAGAGCCTTTTACCACCCTAATAAAGTGTCTGTTTGAGTCCAAGTCGATAGGCACGTACTGGGACAAATGAAAATTGAAAATAATTCTACATCTAGTTCTCAGGCTTACATGCATGCAGACTCAGCTCTTTGGGCACGATGGTCTAGAGCCTCTTCTAAACATAGCACCCATTTTTCTGGCTGTCAGATCAACCAGGGCTAGGCTGTAGCCAGAAGGCTCAGGTGTCAGGGCAATCCAAGGTCAAGGCATCTTTCTGCAGCCACTCCCAACTTATCCTTGCCCTGCCCCGTCTTAACCCAAGGGGAATTTACAAGCCAGAGAAGCCAGAATGCACTCTTGGTTCCAGGGACATGACTGTCATGTGATGTTTATCTTAGCCATTGGACTTACAGAAGAGTGTTTTCTCCTGAACAGGAATTAGCACAGAGATATGTACTGTTTGTGCAAAATGTATTAAAACTGTTTTGGAAAGTTGGGGGATTTTTCTCCATCTTTATGTTTATGCTGTGGAATACATTCGACTTACTGTTCACTCCCTCAAGTCTTGAGAAAGGACTGCTTGCTGCAACTACTATTTACAGCATTAATAAAGCACCTGGCAGTTATTGAAAAAACACACCTTAATTGAACATGTACCATTTGCGCAGTAGAGGGCCCGGCAGAAGTAGCGCCCCTTTTTAAAGTATACCAGCTCATAAACAGGGGCGTTACTTCTGCCTTGTGCATGTATTATGGTTATAGAGGTGGCCTTAATTAAAAAGAAACAATCCACCTACAACTACCAACCACTAAAGGCCACCACTTTTGAAGGAGGTAGAGGTGAAAGATATAAAATAATGATTAGGAATAGAAACTTTTAAAAGTGGTTGGAATTTCTGGACTAAAGAAAAAGTTAACATTTATAGTGCAAGCAAGTATCATGTCACTGGGTACACTAGTGTGTACCCTTAGATTTGCTGATGACAGCCGCCTCTAGGAAGACAGATGAAAGTGAAATGCTTCACTCATCAAAATCAGAGAAATGGGAGTGTTAAGTGATTTCTTTTTCCGTTTTGACTTGACTGGGCGAAGGGATACTGGTAAAATATTTCTGGGTGTCAGTGAGGGTGTTTCTGGAAGAGATTAGCATTTGAATCTGTAGACTGAGAAAAAGATCACCTTCACCAACACTGGGAGTATAATCCGATTCATTGAGGGCCTGAATTGAACAAAAAGGTGGAGGAAGGGCAAATTTGCTCTTGCTTAAGCGGGGGAACCCATTTTCTCCTGTCTGTGGACATCAGTGCTCCAGGTTCTTGGGCCTTTAGACTCCAACTCAATTACATCACTGGCTCTTTCATGGTTCTCCAGTTTACAGGCAGCACATTGTGTGATTTTTTGGCCTCCATAACCATGAGCCAATTCCTATTTTTTCTTTCTATGTAATCACCATCTACCAAGTTTAATGGTTTCTCTAAAGAACCTGAATACCATACATCTAATTTTTAACTTCATCTACTTTTTCTTCCCAAATTGTTTCATTTGTTATTCCCACAAAGAATCTGAGTAATTCCATTAAAAGTTCATAGTCCTTTACTTAGCAGGACCTTAAACCCGGGTTTTTGGTTCTCTCTTCCATTCTCCCCACTGCTACTCCAGACCTTTACTACTTATGAAGCTCTTCACTCTGACTCCTCTTACTCCCCAATTCTCAAAACATAACTGTGACTACTTTTTGAAAATAGGTCATCTCAAGGGTGTTCTATTTTCCCACCCCACTAAATCTGTCCTTTTTCTCCCAACCTGAAGAAAGCCATCAAAGAAAATTCTTCCATTAGTGCTACAAGTTTAGCTTATCTAATAATCAATTTTTCATGTTTTTCTTTATCTTCAACCTCTGTCAACTGGCTATTTCCAGAATGGAAAATCACCCAATTTTTTCTTTAATCTCGATCTAAATCCCTCTTTGTATTCAGATGAGTGATCTACCTTTTAGACTAGTAAAATTAAGTGGGTAAGAATTGGAAAAAAAGGTTTTTCTTGTTTTACTACAGACATACACTCAACAGACTATCCCCTAAAATTACTATTTCATAAAAGGACTTTTTAACTTAAAAAGGTGGGGGGCATAATTTCAGAATAAAGTCTTTAATTGGTTTATCTTTTTTACAAAGGCGCTCTATTATTCTTATTTTTACCATTTGAATGTAGAACACTCATGAATTGGTAGTATTTGGGAACTAATGATTTACACCAAGCTTGTCCAACCTGTGGCCCAACACAAATTCATAAACTTTCTTGAACATTAAGATTTTCTAGGTAAATCAGCTACTGTTAGTGCTAGTGTAGTGTATCTTGTGTGGCCTAAGATAATTACTTTTCCAATATGGCCCAGGAAAGCCAAAAGACACACTAACTTACATACTCCAAACTCTAGTTAGCCAATAAAAACTGGTTCTCAAATTCAGAGGCTGCTCTTATAGAACTCATTGACATTCCAATTACCTAATGGACACTCTTCAACTCTTCCTTGATGTCTCCACAGTACTCTTCCAGGTCACTTTTCTATAGAAGTTATCACTAATTACATATTAGGCTTTCCATACTTCTGAATGTTCCTCCCTGGCTCCTTCATATCTTACCCACAAACTAACAAAAGTGGGTCTCAGGATTCCATCTGTATTTTTTTTCTTTCTTTATCCTACCCTTAAATCTCAAATAATTTGTGTCTAAACACTGATGAATTCCTACATTAATTTCTAGTTCAGGTATCTCCCCTGTGCACCACAGTCAAATTTTCAATTACCTGTGGACATCTCTACTTTTTCACAGGTAGAACAAGTGAGAGCAATTTTCTTTAAATCCTTGATTCTAATTCTTAACCATAGGAATATATCTGACAGGATAAATTTCATTCTAAAGTAACAAACTTACACAAAGCAAAAAACAAAACAGGTTTAATGATTAGAACATATGTATTAATAGATTTATAATAATTATTAACTAAGGGAAGCCCTAGAACCAGAAATAAGGATTTTTAAATTGCATGCAAAGTCTAGTTACCATAAGAACCAAAATGATAGCAAAATATCTCAGCTTCCTAACATAGACGCCAGGTCTTTTTATTTCCTATTCTTAGCAATCAAAATATGTACACTGTCACATGCTACTGGTAGTGAAGGAATAAGATTATTTGTATAGGACTACAAATATCTTTCACAGACAGGAGGGCACAAAAATCTCTTCCTCCACCTTTTTGGGCCCATCTTGGGGGGAAGAGAAAAAAGAAAAAAGGCACTTCCAAGGATGGTAACCCCTTTGCTAAGTTTGTTACTGACATACTCTTTACAGTAAAATTAATGGTCCACTCATTTCACAGATCTGGGAACCAAAAGGCCTTAGAACTGCTTTCTTTAACTCATGTGCCAAACTGCCTGAAAACAACACAAAAGCTTTGGATATGTTTTTCTTAAAATCTGGGCTTTGTTTCCTTGAAAACTTCATTGTATGATCAATTACTGGACTTTGGCATGGATAGCCAAACATATAGAACTAAAAGAACCACCATGAGATGGTGGCAAGAACTGAATATTCTAGTTTTCTAACATCAGCTGCTTCCAGCTCCTTTATACCAAGGAAATTTTGGCATTCTCCCCTTATTAAATATGATCAAGTACTTTATGCCTGCATTTAACCTCTCTGCTGAAAGAATTTTTTAAATGATGCTTAAATTACTGAGTCTTTTTCTATGATCATCAAAACAAAGAGTAATGGAAGTCTTCAAACAGCTGTGGGCTGCTGTTCATTATTCATGGAATCTTTAGAAACCATTTGCCTGAGGCTACGGAAAATTTGTTTTATCACTAAATTTGATTCACACTGCACGATATTGAAACTGCACTTGGGTAGTTCAAGGTAAGATTAAATATTTCTCTAGGTTTGCTGCATCCACGTAGTGTGCAATTTTTGGTGCTGAATAAGAGATACGCGGCAATTGAAAGCTTCGCCACAAGCATCACATTCATGAGTTTCTTGGGTTTTCACCTCTGCATGGATCTTCTGATGGTTGACAAGGCTACGCTGTTGACTAAAACTTTTGTCGCACTTCTCACACTTATAAGGTTTCTCTCCTGTGTGTATTCTCTGATGCTGAATAAGGCCCGAGTTCCGGCTAAAGGCCTTCCCACATTCATCACATTTATGGGGTTTATTACCTGTGTGCACACCTTGATGTCGAATAAGATTACAAAGTTGACTAAAGCTTTTGCCACACTGTCTGCACAGATAGGGTCTCTCACCAGTGTGGATTCTCTGATGTTCAATAAGAAATGAGCTACGACTGAAGCTTTTCCCACATACAGTACATAGGTAGGGCTTTTCACCAGTGTGGATTCTTTGATGTTGTACAAGATGAGCACTGACACTAAAAGTTTTCCCACATTCATCACATTTATAAGACTTTTCCTTAGGAAACACTTCCTGCTGTATAACAAGACTGCAATTCGGGGCAAAACTTTCCTTAGTTTCATTGTATGAATAAGTCTTCTCTCTGGTATGTATTCTCTGATGCTGAATAAGACCTGAGCTTCTACTAAAGGCTTTTCCACATTCCTCACACTTATGGGGCTTGTCTCCTGTGTGAATTCTTTGATGACGAGTAAGGTTGCAAAGCTGGCTGAAGCTTTTCCCGCACTCTTTGCACTGATAAGGTCTTTCACCTGTATGGATCCTTTGGTGTTCAATAAGGAATGAGCTCCGACTGAAGCTTTTTCCACATTCAATACAAAGAAAAGGCTTCTCACCAGTGTGGATTTTTTGGTGCTGTATAAGGTATGTACTCAGTCTAAAGGCTTTTCCACATTCGCCACATTTGTGCGGTCTTTCTCCAGTGTGAATTCTCTGATGTTCAACAAGTAATGAATTGCGACTAAAGCTTTTCTTACATTTGGTACAGTGATAGGGTTTCTCACCAGTGTGAGTTCTTTGATGCTCAATAAGGTGTGACTTCCAACTGAAGGCTTTCCCACAGTCACTACATTTATGGGGTTTCTCGCCTGTGTGAATCCTTTGATGTTTAACAAGGCTCCTTCTCTGGCTGAAGCTCTGTTTACACTGATTACACTGATAGGGTCTCTCTCCAGTATGGATTCTCTGATGTCTAATAAGGGTTGAACTTACACTAAAGGTTTTTCCACAGTAATTACACTCGTAGGGCCTTTCCCCAGTGTGAATTCTCTGATGTTCAATAACAAATGAACTGCGGCTAAAACTTTTTCCACATTCATTGCATTGAAAAGGTTTCTCACCAGTATGGACCCTCTGATGTTGAATGAAATGGGCTTTACGAACAAAACCCTTCCCACATTCTTCACATTTATGGCATTTCTCTTCTGAGTTAGGTCTCTTACGAATAATATTAGTGTTTCCTCTCAACATTCTCTGTTCCTGGGTCAAAGATTCCCTTGGTATTTCCCATAAGAAGATTCCTCTCTGTTTATCTAACCTACCAACAAGTTCAAAGGTTTCTCTATGCATGGGATCCTGGTCAATTTCACTTTTGATTCTTGTAACTATTATGCCCTGTGATTCCACTTTTTCCTCGATTTCCTCAATTTCTTGTTTCACAGTTGGTTCCTCATCCTTATCTCTGTTCAAAACATCTGGAATAATAAACAGAAAATATAAACATCAGTGCCAAGCACTTTGATAATAAGGAGAAACTATCACAAAAGTGAGATAATTAAACTAATCTTAAACAAATTAATTTACAATATCTATCAAATGTACTTTACTACCTCACAGTATTGTGTGAGGATTAAATTAGTTCAGTTATCCAAGGCATTTAGAACAGTACCTGGCAAAGCTATATAAATATTATTTACGATTAGTTATCTGATACAACAAAATGTTTTTCTTGGAGAATGGGTAGTAAAAGAGTGTTTATGAGGCAAAGAATGAGTCAGCAGGAACAAGCAGAGTTGGGAGGAAGGACTGATAAACCAACAATGAATTATGCAAGGTAAGGTGAACAAAGAAAATAAAACAAGTAGTGGTGAGATAAACCAATCTATCAAGGAAGAAAGAATAACATGGGAAGAAAACAGTAGGTTCAGATTTGGAATGAGACAGCATTATTGGGATGTGAGTAGACCAAATTACTGACAAAAAGGAACACATAAAATGATGCTGAGAAGGATAAGAGACAAAAACCAGGGGAAGCAAAAATTCATTCATTAATAAGAATGTATTTATTGCAATCAAAAGTATTACAGGCACCGTGTAATGAGTCAGGATTCGAAGATAAGACATGAAGCTTCCTACTAATTAAATGGCATAATGAGTATAAAGAAAGAAAGTAAATAATGAGATAAAGAAAATATTAAGTAAAAAGGAGCTCCTCTATCAAAACATAAAATAGCTTTTAACAAAAATAATGGGTTGAAGTGACATGCAATCTAAGATATAGAAAGACAGAATAAAATAAATATAAAGGAACAAGGTCAGAGCTAATATAAGAACTAAGAAAAAGAGCAGTCTATGGTAGCTTATGACTTTACCTACCACAAATTAAACCATTTTCAATATACACGAGGGCTGTCTGGAAAAAATCCAGTCATTGTCAATATAATGAGAACTGTTCCATGGCTGGATACTTTCTGGACAGCCAGCCTTCATATGATTCTCACTCTTCTAAAGGTATTAAGACTCAAGATGGAACTATGTAGTTCCAACTGAAAATCTGCATGATATCTGATAAATCAGAATCTTGTATGTGTTTGAAGAAAGATAGCATAAAGGCCTATAATGTAACAGAGTGGCATACAGGACACTTAAGCCTGTCTCTGACTTCTTTCCTGATTTGCTATCTCTTGCTGTCTATTGGATAACTTCATTAGAGGATTTAATCACTGCCAAATTTATATTTGGCTTAAATGATTTCCTTTTAGATTTCTGCTTTTCTCTCAATTTTCTAGCCTTCTAACTGTGAAGTCATCTTTGAATTTTCTTTTCACTACTTCAAATCAGTCATTAAGTTATTTAATTCCCCTCAAAATTTCTCTTACTCCTCTAACAAACTACTGGAAATTTGACTTCTACTTAGGCTATTGATAGTGTTCTCTCTCAAATTCACTTTCAGTGGACTGTTTTTTCTTCACACAATGAAAAGGGATGGGAGAACTCCCTCAACTTTCTGCCCCCATCTATAAAATTACCTGCAATGGTACATGAATATATATCCCATTCCTATCCAGGGTTAATCCATCTACCCTCTCTTGATCCCACCTGCCTCTGGGAACTTGTTCAACTATTACCCATTTCCCTCTTTCTTCAATCTGTATCCTACATTGAAATCAAAGCTCTTTACACTATGATACTCAGTGCTTCATGACATAGTCTCTAAGCTGTAGTTCACCTTGCTACCCAGACTATCACACTTTAAGTGGGCAAAATGATTGTGTTATAGTCTTCAATGTCATTTTATTTCATTTCATATCTTGTTTACTAAATATCCCCCAACATTATTTACCTTACAAACTCTTGGTTTTTCTTTAAGAGTCAATTCAAAGCAATAGTTTCTCTACAAAGCCTTCATTAACTCTACTACACAGATTCAGATGTTCTGTTTTTTATCACCAGCCCTTGTCCATAACTCCATGATAGCTACTATTACACTGAACTTTTAACTGTGTTGTGAATCTTCAATTGGATTATAAATTCCTTGCAAGAAAGGAAAGTCTCTTCATGTTTACCCAGTAGATATTGTTTCAGTCATTTCACTCAGAGGAGTAAGAAAAAAGATGATCATTATCTTGCAAATAAATGTCTTCCTAAAATTTCTAAAATAATTCAATGAAATATAATAGCAGTGACAAGACTAATATATAAAATAAATAGGTTCTTACTAACAAGAAAAAACAGTAAATATTACAGAAAAATAAAATATCCTCTTCATGATAACAAAATCCATAAAACCTAGGAATAAACCTAATAACTAATATATAAGACCCATAAAAATTGTCCATAAAATTTTTCTATAGGACATAAAAGAGTTAAATAGTCAACTAAATTGCTAAAGAGATTCAGTATTGTAAGGATTCTACTTGCCTCTGGGAACTTCATTTTTCCCAAACCAATCTATGAACCTAATCGCATTCCAATCAAAATCCTATGAACCAACTAAAAAACCTCCGATGAATCTAAATTTCAACCAGGAGAATGTAGAAATTGAGTTAAGTACATATCCTAAAAAGAAATGTAAGAGAATGTCTTACCTTACCAGACACAAAATAGAAAATATTGCTAAAGTAAATAAAATAGAGAGTCACTGGCATAAAAATAAATGTGTCAAAGAGACAGGTAAAGAATATTAGTGAGTCTTGGCTTACACAAGGAGCGGCCTAGAAATCAGTACCCATTAGATCTGTGTTTGGTAGCTATAATCACCTTCTGGGGTATATGCCATGCTTACATTATATAATATGTTCCCATCTTATGATCATAGCTAATTTGTCTAGAGTAGATAGTTGACTCAAAGTATGCCTCTCTCAGGAATTTGGAATTGAAACTGAAATAGCCAATTAGTCTGAATGTGACTAGAATTGTAACCTATCAAGTCAGAAGCTAAAGGGACAAAAGCATAGGGAAAGACTAGTCTGCCAAGGAGACAGAAACAGCACAAAGACAGTTGATTCTTGACTTTCTGAGTGACTGAATTTCTAATTTTAGTCTTTTTCTGATGTCCAGTTGCAATCCTACTCATATATTCCACGAGCCATCTATGTCCTTATAACAACTTCTGTTGGCTTGAGCTAGGTAGCTTGGGTTGATTTCTATAATCTTTTACCAAACAGTTTTATAACAATATGGTAACTGAGGGGGGAGAGAGAAGGCAAGGAAATGGTGAAGTAGAAGAGGCGGAACTTTAGGACAGAACAGGTCTTAGTATTTTTTCTGTAAAGGGCCAAATGGTAAATATTTTTGGTTTTGAGAGCCACATGGTCTCTGTTGCAACTACTCAACTTTGCCAGTGTAGCATGAAAGATAATACATAAAAGAATGTGCATGTCCATGTTCCCACAAAACTTTATTTGCAAAAACAGGCAGTAGAACAGATTTGTCCTGTGGACCACAGTTACCAATCCTGATATCCAACAGAGCATAAAAAAAAAAACCTGTTTTCTTGGTTTAAAAGAAAAAAAGAAGAGGATGGAAAGAACTTGTATTCCTAGGGATAGCACAGTGCCTGATAACTAAATGAATGAGTAGTTGAACAAAAATATGCAGAGAGACTGTTATAATCAAAGAAAATGAGTTTACTATTTTGTGGGTACAGCAATTCCCAATTCTGTCAAGGTCCAATAGGGCTCTAGCAGATTGGAGAGAAGTCTTTAAAACTAAAGATGTCATTTTCAGTTGAAAGTAATGAAAGATCAAAAACTGTGAAATCAAGCTGTCAGCTATATTACCAATGTAGTTATTAAAGTTTTTTTAAAGAAAAAAATCAGCATAGAAAGGAAAAGTA